>APFE030594661.1:23358-73708 GCA_000404065.3 Pinus taeda | reverse complement strand
GTCATTTCCTGTTTTAGTCATGATCTTTGGGTGGGAATTCTGAGGAGTGGGAGAAATATTTTTGAAAAAAAAGAGATATTTATCTCAAGAACCAGATCATATAAAAAAAAAAATTAGTTTTGTAACTTTTGTCATTATTCAAGGGATATAATCTAAAATTTGACCCCTATTTTCCAGAAATTTGATCCCTATTTCCTAGCAGGTAGTTCTAAATATTAATGTAACTAAATATATATTTGGGGAAATGGTTGAACTAAACCTCCTTAGATTGGGAAATATTTTTTCCTTTATATTTTGTAAATTCTATGAGAGGTGAGTTGGCATGTGATAGAGAAAAGACATTGTGCATTATGCAGTTCTATTTAAAAAATTAGTGAACGATGAAGGCCAAAGTCTACTTGTTAAGGGATTCATGTGTCAATCATTTATGGTGATGTTTATATCTTATTTGTGATTTTTTATCATTTGTTATGGATGTGCCTAAATGTTACGTCTTCAGTGCTTAGTTAAATGAATTTATTTCATAATTCACTTTCAGGTGCTCTGTTATAAGTAACTAAACATTTTAGTGTATTTTTCCTCCACCATAATATCTAAAATTCATACTGAGCTAGATACTTCAGATATTATTAATTTCATTATTCCTCTACTCACCTCTATACAACGAAATTTGACAGATACACCTTAAAGGATTTTCTACCTTGCCCTTGTCTAAGGATTCTTCATTTTTCCATCATATCACTGAAAATATTTAGCTTAATTTGACTCCATGCCCAATGGATTTTCCTTCTCCACTGCCATCAAATCACTAGAATTATTCTACCTTGATCTATAGACCTAGCCTAAGATCCTGAATATTTCACAAGAGATATCCCACTTTGGGTGTTAAAAGGATAGCTTCTATCCCTAAAGATTGGTTTGTGGTTACCTTTGGGTTCCTCTTCAGGCTGAAGGAATTACAAAGTGCTAACATAGTGGCATTGTTTTCGGGGAGAGAAAGGTTCCATCTTCCCTAGGAAAGAACCATCAAGTTTCATATCTGATTGCTGATGGTGAACAATGATAAGACATAAGAATGATGTGCATTATTCATTGGGAAACTCCATTGTCAATGAGATCTAGGTTTCAACTTTCAACGTTCCAATTGCGACTTTGCTGGCTCAAGAGGAGTTCTATATATTCAAGGTATGCCACCATGAATGAAGATCACAATCTAGGTTTTCCAAATCACATGCCTCATGTAGATTGGAAAAGTTATATGCCTAGATTCAGAGATGGAAAGGAAGACGATGTTGCTCTTCATTTGGTCAAATTTCATATACATGTACACAAGCTAAGGGTTCACTTTCTTGAGGACTACTTGATGAAGATGTTTATGGTAGCCTTGGAGGGAAATGTACAATGTATGAAAGCTTTCCAAATGCTTGTTTGTATTCTCTTAGATATTCTCATACTATATTTTATGAGAAATATAAAGAATATCATCGTTCATTTTTGGTGTTCAAAGACTCTTGCACACATTTTAAATTTTTTATTGAGCATTTGGAATTCTTTTATGAAGATGATAAATTTATGGATGAGTAGCTTGTAGAGGCTATTCATGAGAACCCTTTTAACCATCAGGAAGAAGATGTAGAAGTCAGTTGCCATGTTAATCAAAAGAATTTCATGTAAATAATAGCTTCTCCCATGTCCCAAAGTGAAATTGATGATAATTTTAATGTTGAAATTCATGTTCCTTCATTTGAGTATAATGAAGATGTTCGCAGTTCAAGTGAAGATATTCGATCAAATTGTTCTTCAAATTTCAATTTTTTTGAATCTTTGTTTCAAGAAAACAATTTCCAGGAAGATTATGAAAATCAAAGTTTTGAAATTGGATGCATGAGAACTCTAAGCAATGAAATCATTCACGAGGATAGTTCCCTAGATTTACAAGGAAATATTGAAGAAAATAAATATGTTTTAAACTCCTTGGATGAAACTGAAATAATTGATTATTTTACATCCTTGGAGTCAACAAACTCAGAAATTTTAAAGGCCAAAATGATATTCTTAATGAATACCAAGAAAGGTCCATCTTCAATGTTTCTGATGCACATCATGTGGATGTTCTATTTGAATCTGTTCAATGATATGAAAAGTATTAATTTGATGTACATGACATGACAAGAGAATATTTTGTTGCTTATTCATTTGAGAATGACCGTGAAACTGAAGATATAGACCAAGACAAACCAATAGTTAGGAATGAAGTTTGTCTTTTTGTCTTAGCTCATCAAAAGAAGGTGATTTTTCATGTTTTCTAAGATCCTTTTTCTAGTTTATTGTCGTCATCAAAGAATGTTGGTTTTGTGTTATTCTCCAACATAGGGATTACTTTCAGATGACAGATTGAGTTGTCATGTTTCAAATTTTGATTTACATTGGGATTTGAAAGTAAAGTGCAATCAAGTAGCCATTTATTTGACTATATATATTGAAAATATGCTTTTACATGATTGAATTGATTAGATGGATAGAGTAGGATATAAGTGCCAATAAGCTCAACAATCTGAGCATATTTTTCATAAATTCTTAATTCAATTTTTAGAATGTGTTTTCAGATTGAAATAATAGTTATTTTGAGCATTCAGTTACAGTTTAGTTTTAGTTTGGATTTCAGTTTTGGTTCTTAGGCTTGTAGAGCAAGAACATGTTGCATGATTGGGAGAAACCCAATGGATCAGGATACTAGTATACAATGTTCTTTGGTACCTCAAAAGGATGATTCCATCCCCGTTGGAGCCAATGTTAGAGTCCTATGTTGTAGGAATCAAAGTCAGACTTAGTCTTTTCATCATTTTGGCCAATTTATTAAAGTGTTGCTATGATCTCATAGAGATCAAGTCCTTAGTTTTGTGAAGAGTGTGAGATCAAGTATTTAGTGTCAATTTAGGATAGATATATTAAATTTTTTTAGAGATGAAGGACATAAAGTCATCGATTTCTTGAAAATCTTAGGTCTAGTAAGTCTAGGTTAATGTGTCATCCAAGTCACAGATAAAGGTAATAGTGGGTTTTGTTTTTCATCATTGGGATAAGTTAGTGGTTTCTTCTCATTCAGCTACATAGTCAAATCATATTGTATGTCATATCCTTGTCAACACTTTTCAATACCAAAGGCGTAAGGTTGTTGTTGCACTTCTCCCTTGTGTTGCGCTTGATCATTGTTAAATGTGAAAATTCATCATTACACTTAGAGAAAGTTTTGGACTGCATGGAGGGTTATACAGACATGTTTTAGCTTTACAAAACCCATCGATTTATTTAGTCATGTTCTTGAGATGCCCTGGATATCAAACAAGATTTTGTTGCATTAATACTACATAGGATTTGTTGCTTTCCTATTGAAAAGGTGGTTGTTTAAAGAACATAAAGAAACTAATGGGTATAAAGGTCTTGAAGAGGTTGATGAAGCTACAGAAATCATCTTCAATCTATTTGTCTCAATTAAAGGTTAAAGAAATGCTCAATTTCACAAATGACAAATTTGTTGTGTTTCTGCTATGTTTTTTATGAAGAAGTGTGTTGTTGCATTTTTTACTGTTTTAGTAGTCAGCTTCAAGATTGATTTCCAACCAAATGGATATGAATTTTGGAAAACCATTTTTTTTTTGTTGAGCATGAGCTAAATAAGAAAAATATCCTTCATATATTGGAAGGTTCAAATGAATCTTTACAGCCTGTTTTTTATATTTAGTCATTTCATGTTTTAGACATGATATTTGGGCATGGATTTTGAGGAACTGGAGAATAATTTTCGAAAATTGAGATAATTTTCTCTCACACACAATCTTATCTACAAAAACCACTTTCAATTTTTTAATAAATGTAACTATTCAAGAGATATGATCTAGTCTTTGACCCCTATTTTCTAGAAATTTGATCTGTATTTCCTAGAAGGTAGTTCTAAATCCTAACATAACTGACTCTATCTTTGGGTAAATAGATAAAATCGACCTCCTTAGCTTCAGAAAGAGTTTTTCCTTTATATTTTGTAAATTTTTATGGGAGATGAGTTGGTGTGTGATAGAGAAAATACATTGTGCATTATGCAGTTCTATTTAAATATTTCAGTGAATGATGAAGACCGAACTCTTCTTTTTCAAGGATTCTTGTGTCAATCATATATGGTGATGTTTATCTCTTGTTTGTTTTTTTATATTCTGTTATGGTTGTGCTTAAAATTTATGCCTTCAGTTTTTAGTTAAATGAATTTATTTCATAATATTACTTTCAGGTGCTCTGTTATAGGCAACTAAACATTTTAGTGTTTTTTTCCTTCACCGCAATATCTAAAATTAATCATAAGATAGATTATTTAGATATTATAAATTTAATTATTCCTCTACTCACCTATATAGAATGAAATTTGACAAATAAACCATAAATTTCCTACCTTGCCTGTGTCTAAGTATTCTTCATTTTCCCATCATAGCACTAAAAATATTTATCTTGAATTGACTCCATGCCCAATGGATTTTTCCTCTCCCCTGCCATCAAATTACTTAAATTATTCTACCTTGATATATAGGCCTAGCTTAAGATCTAGAATATTTCATAAGAGAGACCCATCTTTGGGTTTGGAAGGGACAATTGCTAGCCCTAAATATTGGTTTGTGGTTACCTTTGGGTTCTGCTCTTTAGCCTAGAGGAATTACGAAGTGCTAACATATTGGAAATATTATCGAGGAACGAAAGGTTCCATATTCCTAAGGAAAGAACCATCAAGTTACATATATGACTACTAATTGTGAACAATGATTAGACACAAGAAGGTTGTGCATTATTCACTAGGCGAATCCATTTTCAATGAGATCTAAAATGCAACTTTCAATGTTCCATTGGAGACTCTACTAGATCAATATGAGTTCTATATTTGCAAGGTATGCTCCCATGAGGTGAGATCACATTCCAGGTTTTCCAAATCACATGCCTCATATATTTTGAAAAACATATCTCTCTAGATTCAAATATGGAAAAGGAGATGATGCCTCTCTTCATTTGGTCAAATTTCACATGCATGTACACAACCTAAGGGTTCACTTTCATGAGGACTACTTCATGGAGATGTTTTTGGTATCCTTGGAGGGAAATTCACAATTGTGGTATGAAAGCTTTCTAGATGCTTGTTTGTATTCTCTTATATATTATCATACAATATTTTATGAGATACATAAAGAATATCATCCTTCATTCTTGTTGTTCAAAAACTGTTGCACACATTTTAAAAATGTATTGAGCATTTTGGAAAGTTTTCATGAAGATGATTAGGTTATGGATGAAAATCTTGTAGAGGTTATTCATGAGAAGCATTTTAACCATCAAGAAGAATATGTAGAATTCATCTTCCATGATAATCAAAATAATTTACTATAAACAATAATTTCTCCCATGTCCAAAAGTGAAACTGATCATACTTTTAATGTTGAGATTCATGTTCCTTCTCTTTAGTATCATGAATATGTTCATATTTCAAGTGAGGATATCTGATCAAATTGTTCTTCAAATTTCACATTTTTTGAATCTTTGTTTCAAGAAAATAATTTCCAGGAATCTTATGAAAATAAAAGTTTTGAAATCAGATGCATGGAAACTCTAAGCAATGAAATCATTCACAAGGTTAGTTCCCTAGAGTTACAAGGAAATATTGAAGAAAAGAAATATGTTTTAAACTCCTTGGACAAAACTGAAATATTATGATTTTTACCATCCTTGGATCAACAAACTCCAAAATTTTAAAGGCCAAAATGATATTCTTAATGAATCCCAAGAAAAGTCCATCTTCTATGTTTCTGATGCAGATAATGTGGATGTTCTATTTGAATCTATTTAACAATATGAAAAGTCTTACTTTGATGTACATTACATTAGAAGAGAATAGTTTATTTCTTATTCATTTGAGAATGACCTTGAAACTAAAGACATATACCAAGACAAACCAACATTTAGGAATGAAGTTGGTCTTTCTGTCTTAGCTCATCAAAAGGAGGTGATATTTCATGTTTTATAGGATCCTTTTTCGAGTTTATTATGGTCACCAGAGAAGGTTAGTTTTGTGTTATTCTCCAAAATAGGGATTATTTTCAATGGCATATTGAGTTGTCATGTTTCAAATTTTGATTTCTATTGGAGGAGATGAAAAAAAACTGCAATGAAGTAGCCATTTATTTTATTGGATATATTGGAAATCTACTTTTATATGATTGGATTGATTAGATAGATAGAGTAGGACATAGGTGCGAATAAGAACACCAGTCTGAGCATATTTTTAAGAAATTCTTAATTCAATTTTCATAATGTGTTTTAAAATTAAAACAATAGTTGTTTTGAGCATTCAGTTATATTTTTGTTTCAGTTTTGGTTCTCAAGCTTGTAGAGAAGGAACATGTTGCACGATTGGGAGCAACCCAATGGATTAGGCTACTAGTATACAATGCTCTTTGGCACCTCAAAAGGAGGATGCCATCCCCATTAGAGCCAATGTTAGAGTCCTATGCTATAGTAATCAAAGTCAGGTTTAAGCTTTCCATCATTTTGGTCAATTTATTAATGTGTTGGTATGATCTCATAGAGATAAGGTCCTTATTTTCTGTGAAGAATGTGAGATCAAGTCTTTAGTGTCAATTTAGGACAAGATATATTAAAGTTTTTAAGTGATGAAAGACACGAAGCCATCGATTTCATGAAAAGCCTAGGTCTAGTAAGTCTAGGTTAATGTGTCATCCAAGTCATGGATAAAGGTAATAGTGGTTTTAGTTTTTCATCATTGGGGTAAGTTATTGGCATCCTATCAATCAATTACATAGTCAAATTATATTTTATTTCATATCCTTGTCACCACTTGCAAGTAGCAAAGGTGTAAGGTTGTTGTTGTTCTTCTCCCTTGTGCTACACTTGGACATTTTTAAATGTGAAAAGTCATCATTACACTTAAAGAAAGTTATATACCACATGGAGGCTTATAAATACATTTTTTGGCTTTAAAAAATCCATCAAGTTCTTTATTCATCCTCTTGAGATGCCCAGGATATCAAACAAGAGCTTGTTGTGTTTATACTGCAGGGGATTTGTTGTGTTCCTACTGAAAATGTGGTCGTTTAAAGAACAGAAAGAAACTAAGGGGTGTGAAGATTCTAAATAGGTTGACGAATATCCATACATCATCTACAACCTATTTGGATCAATTAATGTTGAAGGAAATTCTCAATTTCACAAATGACAAATTTGTTGCATTTTTGCTGTGTTTTTTCTGAAGAAGTGTGTTGCTGCATTTTTTACTATTTAGCAGTCAACCTCAAGATTAATTTTTGACTAAATGGCAATGCATTTTGAAATATAAAAAGAGGAATTTAAAAAAAACGAAATAAATAACAAAAACTCGCTTTATTTTCTTCACACGTGACTTAGATTGGATGATTTGAATTATCTTTAACATCTTTTTTTAGATTCATCATTTCATGTTTTCGCCATGATCTTTGGGTATGGATTCCAAGGAGATGGAGAATAATTTTTTAAAATTGAGAGAGATTTATCTCAAGAAAAATCTCATATACAAAACCCTCCTTTAGTTTTGTAAAATCTTTCATTACTCAAGAGATATAATCTAATCTTTGACCCACATTTTCGAGAATTTTGATTCCTATTTCCTAGCACGTAGTTCTAAATATTAATGTAAATAAATCTATCTTTGGGGAAATGGTTCAACTCAATGTTATTACCTTTGGAAAGAGTTGGTGTGTGATAGAGAAAATACATTTTGCATTATGCAATTCTATTGAAAAATTTTCGTGAATGATGAAGGTCACAGTTTACTTGCTCCAGTATTATTGGAAAATAATTTATGGTGATGTTTATCTCTTGTTTGTGTTTTATATATTCTTCTATTTGCGTACTTAAATGTTATGTCTTCATTGTGTTCTTAAATGAATTTATTTCATAATTCACTTCCAATTTCTCTATTATAAGTAATTAAACATTTTAGTGTTTTTTTCCTCCACCATAATATCTAAAATTCATCCTCAGCTAGATGCTTTAGATATTATCAATTTCTTTATTCCTCTAATAACCTCTATACAAAAAAATTTGGTAGAGACCGGATAAATGACTTCCTAACTCACCCCTCTCTAAGGATTCTTCATCTTCCCCTCATAGAACTGAAAATATTTAGCTTAATTTGACTCCATGGCTAATGGATTTTCCCTCTCCCCTACCATCAAATTATTAAACTTATTTTACCTTCATCTATAGAACTAGCCTAAGATCAAGAATATTTCACAAGAGAGATCCCTCTCTGGGTTTGGAAGGGCTAGCTTCCAGCACTAAATATTGGTTTTTGGTTACCTTTGGGTTCCTTTGCTTAGCCTGGAGGAATTACGAAGTGCTAACATAGTGGCGTCGTTTCCGAGGAGTGAAAGGTTCCATATTTTCCAGGAAAGAAACATCAAGTTTTAAATTTGATTACTGATGGTGAATAATGATCAAAAATAGGAAGGTTGTGCATTATTCACTAGGCAACTCCATTGTCAATGAGATCCAAAATTTAACTTTCAACGTTCCACTGACAACTTTACTGGCTCAAGATGAGTTCAATATTTGCAAGACATTCTCCCATGAATCAAGATCACATTCCAAGTTTTCAAAATTTCATTCCTCATGTATATTGAAAAATTTATCTGCCTGGATTCAAATATGGAAAATGAGACGATTATGCTCTTCATTTGGTCAAATTTCACATGCATATACGCAAGCTAAGGGTCCACTTTCATGAGGACTACTCGATGAATATGTTTATGGTATCCTTGGAGGGAAATTAATAATTATGGTATGAAATCTTGCCAAATTTTTGTTTGTATTCTCTTAGATTTTTTCATACAATTTTTTATGAGAGATATAAAGAATATCATCTTTCCTTATTGCTGGTTAAGGACTCTTGCACACATTTAAAAAACAATTATTGAGACTTTCGAATTTTTTTATGAAGATGATCAATTTGTGGATGAAGATCTTGTAGAGGTTATTCATGAGAACCCTTTTAACCATAAGGAAGAAGATGTATAAATAAATTTCCATGATAATCAAAAGAATTTCCAAGAAACGGTAGTTTCTCCCATGTCCAAAAATGAAATTGATCATAATTTTAATCTTGAAATTCATATTCCTTATTTTGAGTATCATCAAGATTTTCATATTTTAAGTGAGGATATTTGATCAAATTGTTCTTCAAATTTTAGATATTTTGAATCTTTATTTCAAGAAAATAATGTCTAGGAAGCTTATGGAAATCAAAAGTTTTTAGATTGGATGCATGAAAAATGTTAGTAGTGAAATCATTCATGACAATAGTTGCCTAGAGTTACAAGGAAACATTGAAGAAAAGAATCATGTTTTATAATCCTTGGATGAAACGAAAATAATTAATGATTTTATATCCTTGGAATTGACAAACTCATAAATTCTTAAAGGCCAAAATGATATTCTTAGTGAATCAAAAGAAAGGTCTATATTCTATGTTTCTGATGAACATCATGTGGATGTTCTATTTGAATCTGTTCAACGACATGCAAAGTATTACTTTGATGTACATGACACGAGAAGAGAACAAATTTTTGCTTAATCATTTGAGAATGACCTTGAAAATGAAGACATAGACCAAGACAAACTAGCAGTAAGGAATGAAGTTTTTCTTTCTGTCTCAGCTCATCAAAAGGAGGTTATTTTTCATGTTTTCTAGGATCCTTTGCCAGTTTATTATGGTCATCAAAGAAGGTTGGTTTTGTGTTATTCTCCAACATAGGTATTAGTTTTAGATGGCAGATTGAGTTTTCATGTTTCAATTTTTTCTTTCTGTTTGGAAGAGCGTAACACAAAGTGCAATTAAGTAGCCATGTATTTGATTGGCTATATTGGAAATATGAGTTTACATGACTGGATTGATTAGCTAGATAGAGTAGGATATAGGTGTCAATAAGCTAAAAACTTTGAGAATATTTTTCAGAAATTCTTAATTCAATTTTCAAAATGTGTTTTCAGATTGAAGCAATAATTGTTTTGAGTATTCAATTACAATTTAGTTTCAGTTTGGATTTCAGTTTTGATTCTCAGGTTTGTATAGAAGGACCATGTTGTAGGGTTGGGAGCAACTCAATGGATCATGCTATTTGTCTACGGGGTTCTATGGTACCTCAAGGGGAGGATTCCATCCCCATTCGAGCCAATGTTAGAGTCCTATGCGATAGTAATCAAAATTAGGTTTAGTCTTTTCATCATTTTGGTCAATTTGTAAAAGTGTTGCTATGATCTAATAGAGATCAACTCCTTAGTGTGAGATCAAGTCTTTAGTGTCAATTTACCACATGATATATTAAATTTTCCGAGTGATGAAAGACATCAAGTCATCAATTTCATGAAAAGTCTAGGTTTAGTAAGTATTGGGTCAATGTGTCATCCAAGTCATACATAAAGGTAATAGTGGGTTTGGTTTTTCATCATTGGGAGAAGTTAGTTATGTCTTCTCAGTCAGTTACATAGTCAAATCATATTTTATGTCATATATTTGTCACTATTTACAAGTAACAAAGGTGTGTGCTTCTCCCTTGTGGGGTGCTTGGACATTTTTAAATGTGAAAAGCCATCATTACAATTAAATAAAATTTTTGACCACATGGAGGGTTATAAAGACATTTTTTGCATTTCAAAAATCCATAGATTTATTTATTCATCCTCTTGATATGCCCTGGATATCAAACAAGAGATTGCTTCATTTGTAGTGGACAAGATTTGTTATGTTCCTACAGAAAAGGTGGTGGTTTAAAGAACATAAATAAACTAAGGGGTTTGAAGATCCTGAAGCGGCTGATGAATATCCAAACATCATCTACAATCTATTTGCAATTAAGGTTGAAGGAAATGCTCAATTTCACAAATGATAAATTGCTTCATTTATGTTGCCTCTTTTTCTGAAGAAGTATGTTGCTACATTTTTTATTGTTTTAGAGGTCAACTTCAAGATTAATTTATGACCAAATGGAGATGAATTTTAAAAAACCAAAGGACATTTTTTGTCAGAAACCATCTAAGTAAAAAAAAATTCCTTCATTTTATTCACATGTGTCATATATTGGAATATTCAAATGAATATTTACAACCTATTTTTTAGGTTTCGTCATTTCCTGTTTTAGCCATGATCTTTGGGCGCAGATTCTAAGGAGATGGAGAAGATTTTTTGAAAATGTAGAATGAATTCTTGCAAGAACAATAAGTTCTACGAAAACCGCCTTCCTTTTTGAAACAACTATCATTATTCAAGAGATATGATTTAATATTTGACCCCTATTTTACAGAAATTTCATCCCTATTTCCTAGCAGGTAGTTTTAAATCTTTACGTAACTGACTCTATATTTGGAGAAATGGTTGAACTAGACCCCTTTAGCTTGGGAACTATGTTTTCCTTTATATTTTGTAAATTTGTATGAGAGGTGAGTTGGTGTGTGATAGAGAAAATACATTGTGCATTGAGCAGTTCTCTTTAAAAATTTCAGTGAATGATGAAGGTCGATGTCTACTTGTTCAGGGATTCTCGTCTCAATCATTTATGGTAATGTTTATCTCCTATTTATTTATCTTTATCTTCTATAATGGCCACACTTAAATTTTATGTCTCTAGTGTTTGGTTTAATGAATTTATTTCAGAATTCACTTTCACATGCTCTACTATAAGTAACTAAACAATTTAGTGTTTCTTTCCTCCACTATATTATCTAAAATTTATCCTCGGTGAGATTCTTTAGATATCATCAATTTCATTATTCCTATAATCACCTCTATACAATGAAATTCAACAAAGACACCATAGAGGATTTCCTAACCCCTCTCTAAGGATTATTCATTTTCTAATCATAGCACTGAAAATATTTAGCTTAATTTTACTCCATGGCCAATGGATTTTCCCTCTCCCCTGCCATAAAATTACTAAAATTATTCTACCTTGATCTATAGAGCTAGCCTAATATCCAAAATAGTTCACAAGTGAGATCCATCTCTGGGTTTGGAAGGGCTAGCATGCAACCCTAAAGATTGGTTTATGGTTACCTTTGGTTTCCTCTCATCGGCCCGAAGGAATTACGAAATGATAAAAAATAATTTGGAAATTAAACCCCCTCTATAATAGTTCATGACTTGCATTGACATAATTTTGATTCCTTTTTTATCTACGTTTCACTGCCTCTCCTTGAATCTGAGTTTAGGCTATTGGGTTTCTATTCATGAGGGATAAATCAATCAGTTCTAGAACTAAATGTGGAGGGTGATTGCTTTTGGAATCAATTTGATTAGATTTTGAGAGCATATTTGAAGCATTCCTGTAGCTGTTAGAAGGAATCTTTTATGAGTAGAATTTGAAGTATCTTTTTAAGAATTTTTGGAGCATGTTTTAGCCTAATTTGAATGAGAATTTGAAGATATCTTGGAAACATTAAAGAGTAGATATTTTAGCATACCATGGCCTAATTTGGAAGCTGATATTGACCCAGTTATCAATCACACTTAGACATACCTTTTAGTCATACCATTGAAGAATTTATGACTAGATTCAAAGGCATCACTTGTATTATATCTTGAGGTTCGAATTTAGATATTCTGAAGAAATGTTTTGAAGCATGCTTGGAATTTTATGGAACAATATTGAGGGTTCATTGAAATAATTTTTGATGAGTAACTTGAACCATTCAAGAAATTGTTTGAATAACCTTGGAGAATCATCTTGAGCAAACTTTAGATTTAGAATGTTAGAGAAATCCTTATGACCTTTGTAACAAAATTTGGAACAACACTTTGGGGCATCTCTTTGGAGACCTGTAAACACTTTGGAGCATTTCTTTAGATATATTGGCGACCACTTTGGAGAAGGCTATGGAGAGATTTTTCAACAAATCCTTGAAAAAACATTGAAGAGTGAAGAAATTACTTGAAGAGGTGAATAAATGTTTTTGGATATATCCTTATCCAGATCTTGAAGGGTGAAGAAGTGTCATGGGAGTAACTATTGAAAAGACCTTGAAATACCTTGAGACGCCTTTAAGAAAGAAATTTGGAAAAGTTGGAGCCTGAATTTGAGGACTGGAGCCATCATATGAGTTTGGAGCTATGTTGATACTAAGTTGGAGCTTGCATTGATTTTGGAGGATTGAAATCCTCATACAAGGTTGGAGCCTCATTAAGACCTCATTGTTGTAATAAGAAATTACTAAGAGCGCGTGGTGAATCAAAGTGTAAATTTTTACTCTTGATCTCATTTAGCTTCTCAATCATCCAAAAGATAATTTATAATGAAATACATGACGAGCATGGTAATTTATTCTCATGAACGCTCACCATCAACATGAGCATCATACATATATAGACACAAATATTTAATGTGGAAACCCAAATGGGAAAACCACCAAGATGTTTTTTATTATTGTTTGTGAGAAGCCACTCACAGGAGGTCCCAACCCCATTAAAAATAACAAGGCATAATTTCCCAAGGCACACCAATCTCTTATAGATGTAGGTCGTAAATTGCTTCAGCCAACTACCCTACTTTCCATACAATTTTAAAACTAAGAACATAGGCCTACCTCAATTACATAGAAATATAAGGAACCTGATTTTCTATCACACATAACTCCTTCCTCTCTTTTTTTCAATCCTTATGCATTTCAAACTTCACTACTCCATTAGATCTCCTCTCGAACCTCAATTTGTCTTAACAAATTTAATCTTTTAGCCACAAATCTCCCTATACACACACGTAGTCTCTTTCAACAATTCACATTCTCACACATCATACAATAATTCTTCTGATGTTTCTTGAGCTTTCTGTTTCATAGCAACACAAAGAATGATGAAATATATAATCTCATCAACTTGTGCATTCAACCTTCAACATGGCACACTCATCTTAAATTAATAACATGTGTATGGGCTCGATTTACTTCAACCAACATGTACAAGCATGGTATCAATTATAACTTCATAAGGCTCAACTATCAATGATTTAATTACATAGAATTTGCATCAAATTACTTGGACATTGCACCAACATTAACTTGGATAATGGGCGCTCGAGGTATTCCCATATTGAAAATTATCTCTTAGTTCCTCTGCATACTAAAAGAGTTTCTCCATTAAATTTATTTGTTTAGTTATCAAGGCTCTCCAAAACTCTTTTGCAGGTCGTGGTCCTTTCTTCCTTCTCATTGCCTAATTTTCCATTTTTTTGTTAGTCACCATTAGTGGCCAATGATGGTACTCTCTAACGTAGGAAGTGCTCCATTAATGCCTCTGGTACATTGCTAAATGTGGCAAAGTTCTCAAATGTTTTTGACCCATTCAATGCCAACTATTTCAAAAGAGGTGAGCATGAAAATATGGCTTAAGTGCCAAGTATAACATATAGTTCCAAAGAGTTTTCAACTCATCCATGTCTACAACCAATAAGACCATCTATAAACCCCCAATGGATCTTTTTAATTATAATAATATCAGATGCCCATGGTCACAAAACATGCAAAAAATCCATATAAGAAAGACCTGGTCTTACCTTTCGATACTTGAAGAATTATCAACTGCTCGAAAAATATCCATCTCCTATATCCATTTTCACAAACTTTCAATTAAGTTCCTCCTTTGAGCTTTGTTTGAGAACAACCCTATGTGATGATGTGTCATGTGGGACTACTGGATGTGCACATTGACTAATCAAAAACTCGTCGAAGTGAGCTATTACTTATGGCCCCACTTCCAATTTTGTGATGTGAGTCAAATCCTTTTCCACCTTTTCCATGCTAGCTTGGTTGTGCGTCATCCCGATCCTTTTAACTAGCACATAACTATGAGCCTCCAGGGAATGCCTCCTGGGATGAGTTGTCCCGTGTGGACCTCATTAGAAACAATTTGAGGAAAAAAAATGGGCTCAAAGAAAAATTGTACAACAAAAATCAACTTTATAAGAACTAATAGGATTCAAGATGACAATATCAACCATGAGGGGTGATTCATCATTTTTGGAGTAAAGAAATTAAAGTATTAAAAATAAAATTAAAAAAAAAAACTATTTTTTCAACTCGTATTTTCAACTTATCCCTACAATTTTACTCAAATTTTGAGTAGGAACACTTGTTGAATGCAGAATTTGATTCCTCATCCAAGGATTAGCCATGTTGCATACTTTTGATGGACCTTGCTACATGAAAAATGAGAAAGACATCAAAAACATGATTGAAATCAAATTTTTCATGTATTTCTCATTTTTTGTGCAGTAGGGTCCATTTAAAATATTCAACATGGGTACTCATTGGATGAAGAATTAAATTTTGCATCCAATGAATGATTTCACTTGAAATTTGAGTAAAACCTTAGGGAGATAAGTTGAAAATATGAATTGAAAAAGTATTTTTTTCTTTTCTCTCTCTAAAATTTAATGATATAAACTAATCTTATTTTATTATTTCCACTACTATTTTATAATATTCCTTAGGAGGCCCATTTTAGACCTCAAAATTTCTCGAATGCTTGTTGCAATCCTTCACCAATAACCATGCCTATTTTCCTGCTAACTCTGCTTGGGCATACATCATCCTGAATCTTCATTATTTGCACTACCTAGTTTCCTCTAGGGTACACCTACTAGGGTGATGTGTCCCTTATGGGACCCTTAAGCTAACCCTCCTAAGATTTTCAAAGATCGGCTTCTCTAACACCTCTACCAACTTTTCCTATCGACTCATCTTGGGCTTTCATCATTCTAAATTTTCATGCACTTCAGTTCTTCTAGCGAAAGACCTCCAAGGTGAGCTATCTTGTGGTGCCTCCCACTATAACACTTCTTCCAATTAATGTTGTATCCACTGGTTGAATCCTCTAAGGCTTACATCATCTTGAGGGTGTTCCATTATGCACAACTTTTATACCTCTAGGGCAAACTCCACTGGGATTACATGTTCTATGGACTTCAGCATCGACCAATGAAAACACAGTCTTTTGCTTAAGCCATGAGACCACATCTTCCTAGACCTTTCTTAGCAGCTTTTCCAAAAGGATCTATTGAGTTTGGAAAAAGCACTAACCTTAACTTGCTCTAGTTTTGACCCTACACCATATTTATAGGTGCTATTTTGACCTTAGTGATAGGCACTTTTGAGTGTCAATAAATTATGATCCAGAAGGCCTTTTCCAAATTTCAACATACTGCTAGAAATTTATTTTTGAGAACAAAAAAACTATGCCAATTCCAAGAGCATCTGAGTTTATCCCGAGAAGAAAAAGTGCCTTCAAAGCTTGGGACTCCAAACCATCATATCTATAATATTTTATAGCTTCTTCACTTATCCTGTTACTATGATGATTCTCTACTAAATATTACAAGAACCATAGGAATCCCCCTGAACTTGACACACCATGCATCTGCCATCCTTTCCCATATGAAATCAGTGGCAACATTATGCTAAAAAATCTCACCCTTTGGCATTGAGACTTATTCTCCCCCTTTGACATTAATGGAAAGGGGTACATGGTGAAAACATGAAGCCAGGTTACACTTTTGTGAGAAATGCCTCTGAAAAATTCACAATCTCAAATTTTCCACTCAATTTTTTTCAATCGAATTTTCTAAATTTATTTTTCCAAAATATTATAATCATGTTCAGCTGAACTTTTCGCCGTTGAGACTAAATCTGATTGCTCAATGAAATTTTTGGCAGAGTTGAAAAAATTGGTAGAAAATAGTTCAACCAAATAAATGATTTGACAGAACTATTATTTTTGGCTGAATTTTTTTTCACATATACGACGGGCCAGACCCTGCTGCAAAGTTTTCTTCTCTTTTGATTTTTGAATGTGGTATACTGAGTGCTATGAGGTTGATTCGTAATTTAAATTTAATGCTCTATTGAGAGTGGTTGGTTTGAGCCAAAGCCCTGTTGAAGTCGAAGCTGAGCACTGTGAGGTTCATTCGTAATTTAAGTTTTTTTTTACAGAAATTGTTTAATTGCAAATTTTAATTACTTTTTTTGTTTTTTTTTTGCATCTTGGCACCAAAGGAATTTTGGTGGGTTGCACTCATCATTGGAAGCTTTCCCAACCTCCTCGTCCGGACCAGGTAAGTCGCCCAAGGCTCCTAATGAATTATCTGCTATGATTATCATTTAAAACTACATTTTTAAACCAAAAATATTTATAATTTCACTTTGAATTGTCTTTCTAAATTTAAAATAATCAAATCAAAAATTAAAATAGTTAAACAAGCACCTTTATTCTAGCCATGTTTTGTTGCCTATGAATTATTAAACAAATGAGAATTCATATTTTAGAGCCATAATTTCATATACCATTTGTATTTAAATAATCCCAACCCAATGTTGAATTCACATATCCTTAAGAGACAAGAGGGTGTAGCTCAAGCATGGAATTCGATTTTCAATAGATGTATTGATCCAATGCATTCCTTAGTTCCACTATTTCTTTGCAGTCTTGATCTTTAATTTTTAGTTTCTCTGCATGTGCAATCATTTTGGAAATATCATCATCACTCGACCTTCCACTCTCATTTGTCATGGTCATCACTTCTTTATCCCACTTGACTTATGCTCTATTGATACCTTCAAAATTATGTTAGCATCGATCTCCATACCCATGATAATTTTGACATCTCCTCTAGGTGCACATGGAAGTCCCTCAAAAAAAAATTTGCCCAAAGGATAATTTTCTTCGATATTGGGCCTTTCCCCTTCATAGATATCTATTATCACTTAATATTGATTGTCAACTACAGTAAATTAATTGTAGTATAGTAATGTCTCTCGGCTAGAAACATTACCCTATAATATTAACATGTAACTAGTATATATAGAACTCTATTGATATTTATGCAATTCATTTTGAGAGTTAGAAAGAACTACAATGCATATCAATGAAACGATGATTTATAAATATCAAATTTATTTGATATAATCTATCATGGTGTTTGTTAAGAAGCAACAATTGAATTCTGTATTTTATTTAATGTATCGTTTTTCAATTTGAGCTTTCCAGTTCTATGTTTTTATTTTTAAATAAAATTAGAGTGTGTAAGTCTTTAAAAAATGTTGTAAATGACACATTTAACCAGGTCACTTGACAATAATGATTGCAAAGGACAATATTATTATCAATGCATATTCCGTCAATGTTACCTCTAGCTCAGATTCCCCCAAATCATTGTTTTCACATTATCAATTTGTTCCAGGTCACTTTTGCTTCCCTTTACAACATGACTGCTTCATTTATGTTTTGTTTTTTTTTTCATTATGTGTAGCTCAATTCAAGATTCCCTATTTTATTGGCGCATGGGTCTTATTAGCTTCTTAAGATGAGGCAGAATGCACTTAATTTAAGTTTCTTGTACTTTCTCTTTTCAAGTACTAGTTTCTTTTTGAGATAAATCTTTTTCATTTCTATTTTTTTCGGGCACATGGGATTGAAGCTAATTAGAGTGTTGGCATCGCTTTCTCATATATCTTTGGTGTTTTAATTTTAGATTTATTGGGTTGAGTTGTTATACCTTGATTTATCTCGTAGAACAACCTTAATGCTTCTTGGTAACATACTTTCCTTGCTTCTATTGTTATATGTTCATTTGCGTATCCTTTTCTATTATGTGTAATTCACTTCAAGGTCCCCTATTTTCTTGGAACATGGGCCTTATTAGCTTTCTAAGAGAAAAAATACACTTATTTGAAGGTTCTTGTACTTTCTCTTTTCAAGTAATAGTTTCTTTTTTAGATACATATTTTTCATTTCTATTTTGTTGGGTGCATAAGATTGAAGCTAATTAGAGTGTTGGTGTTGTTTTGCCATCTATTTCTAGTTTTTTAATTTTAATTTTATTGGGCTATTAAGTAGAGTGTTAGCGTTTATTTGTCATATATTTTTGGTGTTTTAATTTTAATGTTTTTAGGTTGACTTGTTCTACCTTGATTTATCTCATAGAACTATGGTCCAAATGCACCAAAACGCTTTGAAGAGAAGCCCTAGGATTATTAGGGGCCCTTACTCAATCAAAATGTTCTATCCTGAGATATGTGAATATGATGCAGTGCCAAAGAAATATAAATGATGCACCTGTCATTAATGCTAGTATCATATCCCCATCTTCTCAGCACATAACATTTTAATCGAAAAAATGGAAAAGAAATTCTATGAAGAGGAAGCTAATGAAAAAATGATGATATCCTACCCATTGAACAACCTAGATGCTTCTTGGTAACATATTTTCCTTGCTTCTATTGTTATATCTTCATTTAGTTTCCTTTTTCGTTATGTGTAACTGACTTTGCTTCCCTATTTGCTTGGAACATGGGTGTTATTAGCTTCCTAAGATGAGGCAAAATAAAATAATTGAATGTTCTTGTACTTTTTGTTTTCAAGTAGTAGTTTCCTCTTGAGATACATATTTTTCATTTTTATTTTTTTTGGTGCATGACATTGAAGTTTTGCCATTGTTTTGTCATCTATTTTTGGTGTTTTAATTTTAATGTTATTGGGTTGACTTCTTCTACCTTGATTTATCTCGTAGAACAACGTTAATGCTTCTTGGTAACATACTTTCCTTGATTTTTTTGTTATATGTTCATTATGGTTTCCCTTTTCATTACGTGTAATTCACTTCAATCTTGTCTATTTTCTTAGAACATGGGTCTTATTAGCTTCCTAAGATGAGACAAAATACACTGAATTGAAGGTTCTTATACTTTCTCTTTTCAAGTAGTATTTTCTTTTCGAGATACATATTTTTCATTTCTATTTTGCTGGGGGCATGAGATTGAAGCTAATTAGAGTGTTGGAATTGCTTTGTCATCTATTTTTGGTGTTTTAATTTTAATTTTATTGGGTTGGCTTGTTCTACCTTGATTTATCTCGTAGAACAGCCTTGATACTTCTTGGTAACATATTTTCCTTTCTTCTATTGGTATATGTTAATTTATGTTTCCTTTTTCATTATGTGTAATTCACTTCAATATTCCGCATTTGTTTGAAACATGGATATTATTAGTTTCCTAAGATGAGGCAGAATACACTTAATTGAAGGTTCTTGTACTTTCTCTTTTTAAGTAGTAGTTTATTTTTGAGAAACATATTTTTTTATTTCTGTTTTGTTGAGTGCATGAGATTGAAGTGTTGGCATTACTTTGTCATCTATTTTTGGTGTTTTAATTTTAATGTTATTGGGCTGACTTGTTCTACCTTGATTTATCTCATAGAACAACCTTAATGGTTCTTGGTAACATAATTTCCTTGCTTTTGTTGTTATATGTTCATTTATGTTTCCTATTTCATTATGTGTAATTCACTTCAAGCTTTCCTATTTGTTTGGAACATGGATATTATTAGTTTCCTAAAATGGGACAGAATACACTTAATTGAAGGTTCTTGTACTTTCTATTTTCAAGTAGTAGTTTCTTTTTTGAGATAGATATTTCTCATTTATATTTTGTTGTGTGCATGATATTGAATTGTTGGCATTGCTTTGTCATCTATTTCCGGTGTTTTAATTTTAATGATATTGGGGTTACTTGTTCTACCTTGATTTATCTCATAGAACAACCTTGATGCTTCTTGGTAACATAATTTCCTTGCTTTTGTTGTTATATGTTCATTTATGTTTCCTTTATCATTGTGTGTAGTTCACTTCAAGTTTCCCTATTATTTTGGAACATGGATATTATTAGTTTCCTAAGATGAGGTAGAATACACTTAATTGAAGGTTCTTGTACTTTATCTTTTCAAGTAGTAGTTTCTTTTTTTTCTTAGATACATATTTTTAATTTCTATTTTGTTGGGTGCATGGGATTGAGCTAATTAGAGTGTTGGAATTTCTTTTTCATCTATTTTTGGTGTTTTAATGTTAATGTTATTGGGTTGACCTGTTCTACCTTGATTTATCTTGTAGCACAACCTTGATGATTCTTGGTAACATACTTTACTTGCTTTTGTTGTTCTATGTTCATTTATGTTTTTTTTCATTATGTGTAATTCACTTCAAGCTTCCCTATTTTCTTGGAACACGAATCTTATTAACTTCCTAAGATGAGGCAAAACAAACTTAATTGAGGATTCTTGTACTTGCTCTTTTAAAGTAGTAGTTTCTTTGTGAGATTAATCTTTTTCATTTCTATTTTTTTGGGTGCATGAGATTGAAGCTAAATAGAGTGTTGGAATTGCTTTGTCATATATTTTTGGTGTTTTAATTTTAATGTTAATGTTTTAATTTTAAGAAGGTAACATAGATATTAAATTTACTAGAATACAGTTGGATCTATCAATTTTCATTTTAATTTTTTTTCCTCTTTCCTAACTATATTTTGAAAGAAGCGTACATAAAAAGACCCATTTAGGCCATATACATAAACATGTATTATAGTTTTAGTAAGAAAATTTTATAACAAGGTAATATAAGTGTTAAATTTACTAGAATAAAATCCGTCTATGATTTTTCATTTTTTTTTTTTTTTTCCTTTGTTAACTATAGTTTTTAAAGAAACATATAAATAGACCCATGTATGGCATATAAATAAACATGTATTATAGATTTAATAAACAAATTTTATAACAAGGCAGAATAAGTGTTAAATTTCCAAGAATGAAAATAAAAATAAATTAAGAAACACTTTGAAACATGGGTGACCTGAAGCTAAGTTGAATGATAAATATTTGTATCGATGGAATGAACATAAAAATAAATTATTAAATACTTTCAACCTTCAGTTGAGTTTAAGATAAGTTGAATGAATTATCGATTTGTAGTTGAGTTCAATTAGAGATCTCTATTTGTTTTCTTCTTGCAATTCTCCAACCATCCAATCAAGTAAAAACAACCATTATTGCTACCTAGCCTTCCCACATATTTGTCTAAACAATGATCTTTTGCACAACCTAACAATACCTGTATAATTATATTAAATTCATTTTATTGAATTTGCTTCTTTACAAGGATCAGAAAATCCATTAAAATGGTTGAAAAATAAACATTATGCCTAGAAGTATATTTTTATCCCAAACCAGGGCAAGCAGTGATTACTTATGTGCTATGCAATATTGTGATGAATGAAGTCCTCCAAAGGAAAATAAATGTATCTCGAAGAACAACAAACAATGAAGCATATTATATTTCATTGATAAAAGGGTTAGGAACAACTAGGGAGTATGGATCAATTAGAATTATAGTCTTCACCTATTTTGAACTTGTGTGCAACTAGATGAAAGACATGTACTAAGTTAAAAAGGAGAGGTTAAAACAACTACATGGAGAAGCAAAAAATATCGTTAGTCAATATCAATTATTTAGATTAAGGCATTGCGAAAATATTAATAGGGTGTCAAGTGATCTATTGTATGGGGCAATGCCAATTCAAGATTTGCGTGTGAAAGATGAATTAGTGTTATGAAGTTCTCCATCAATATTTATCGATGGACATTATAAGATATATTTGATGTGTGTTTGCTTTTTAGTTATAAATGTGTCATTTTTAATGACCATGTGTTTTTTTCAATTCTATACCAAGTGTACCCCCACTATGTAAGGACAACTTGGTGAACTTGACAGATTTTAGAAATTTTTTATTTAATTTCAAAAATGTGTGTGCTTTAACATTTGTGTTCTTAGTCTTGAGTATATTTTAAATGAAGAGCTTTAGATTGTTACATAAATTTTCTGAATTCTTTCAATGTTTTTAAATAGAAATTTTAAGATCTTAAAATGCATGACGTAATTTCAATGGTTACGTCAATTAAATGCATGAGGTAACTTAAGGGGTTATATATATATTTTTAATTCTTAATCTTTTTAAATATAAATTTCAAAATTTTTAAATGCAGGAGGTAACTTCAAGGTTTACAACAATATTCTGAATTATGGATCTTTTTAAATGGCAATTTTAAAAAGAATTGTAAATGCATGAGATAACTTTTTAAATATCGTGCATCTATTTATCTATAGATATCCATATCATGGATGAGAATATTCCACATGATTCTTTGAGATGAACATCAATAGAGTCTTATGCTTCTACTAGAGGGGGAGGTCAAGGTCATGGATCAAAGATAATATCAAATGAATTGAGGGATGTCCATCATTCACATCGTGGTATTTATTATATATATATATATATATATATATATATATATATAATATATATATATATATATATCTGTTTATGTGCATTTACTTAAATGATAAATAAGTAGAATCATATGTATGTACACATATATATTGAATTGACTTTCTATTTTTTTTTAGATTCATCTCTCACTATGTTGTTGTGTGATGGTGGTCAGCATTCTCCTAATGGTCATCAATCTCAAGGTGGTCAACATTCTCCGGGTGGTCATAAATCTCGAGGTGGTCAACATTTTGAGGACGGCCAACATCATTTTGGTAAATTATATAATTTTTTTATTTTTTATGTTAAAACAAATCTGTACATGTAAATGAATTATATGTACATATGCATGTGCATGTCTATCTTTCATGCATGATGAATACACTTGTTCACTTGTTCTTATATGTATGTAATTTAGATATTGATCCAGAGGGTGAAAATGTTGGTCCAAGTAGACGTAAGCAAAGCCAAACAGTTCATGAAGAAGGCAAGACAACAACTAACACTTATCCATCTTATATTTTAGGTGATCTTCCCTAGGAGACAAACCTCCAACAATGCACATTACAAAAGTGAAAATTTCATTATTCTAAAATGAGGAAAAATTTTGGGAGTTTGGAGCTCCTTGTAGAGAGTAGAGAAATATTAGAAATAGTTTTGTACTCTCTAAGCTCATTTCTTGATATTTATGAGAAGCTTGGGCCAACCACATGTTCATTTATAGATATTATGAGGCTGACGCATCCAATAAATGGGTCAAGGTTAGTAAAATGTTACAAAGGTAATGCAAAATCTATGATTAATTTAAAAGAAGGGCTGAAAAGAAAGAAGCTCAAGGTGAAATTTTTCAAGCACTGTGATATAACTAGACATTTGTATGATAGGTTCCCTGCAGCGTATGGAAAGCTACCATGGAATGATGGGGTCCCAATTTATTTTGCAAAATTATTTTATGCAGAATTCTTTTTGGGTATGAAACCCGATTATAATGACCTTCCATCTGAATATTATGGTACTTGGAAAGGTTTTTTATATGATCGGAAGGGCACATTATGTGATATTGAATTGCCTCGTGCTCAACCACCTTTGGTACACCAACCTCCTCATCTGGTAACTTTGTGGTAAGAGATGGATGCCACTTCTCAAATTGGTTGAGAAGGAAGGGATGCCATTATAGAAAACATATAGCGTGCATTGACCAGAATTGATATTGGCCTAAATTGGCAAAGAGCATGAGCTAATGCACATGCTAATTTTGTATATAAAATAGACGAGGAGTGTTGGGGTCTTTGTTAATTTTGATTGATTTTGAGCATTTTTGACTGGTCAAAGTGTGGGAAAGAGACAGATGGTAGCAACGATTGGGTGGCGAAAAGAATAGCTGCGGAGGAGTGGTGGAAAGGTGGAAGAAGAAGGCAAAGGCATCCAAGGAGATGGGAAGGCGCAAAAGCATCCAAGAGAGAAAGTAGCAAAGTGAGAACTGGTAGTCTAGGAAGATGGGAAAGACAAAAGAGGGGAAGACTAGGGAGGAAGAACTTGTTGTTGAACCCACTAGAAGAATAAAGAGTTGGTTGCAGAAGAGGTACACAGTTTCAGAGGCCGAATGAAAGAGTGTTGGGATCCGAGGGACTTGGTTGCAGAACTGATCTAACCTGAGTGACTAAACCGGGTATTTTATGTAATTCTTATGGCGAATGTCGGATTATGATGTATTATGTTATGTTAAGTTAATATAAGACAGAGCTTATGGTTGTTGAGACTTCTAATGTATTGAATATCATGCTTAGTGGGCCCATTAAAATTCTATCTATTTCACATAGATGGTAATTCATAGATCGATGCAAGGATGTTGTTAGTTCTGTGTTCCTTATAATGGATCTGTGCGTATGATTTAAGGATACAGTTATCTTTGTTTCATGTATCATGGATATGTATGTATATGATCACCAGTGCCTGGTCTATATTCCCTTGACCCTATGCTGAACCCTTTTCCCTTTTTGTCACAGTGCGCCTCAAGTGAGATGCCTTATCCTTCAAGGTGAGGTGAAAATGTCGACATTGTCCTAGACTACAGTGGACCACTGTTGGCCTCCTGTGCCCAAACCTAGGGTCTTTTCCCTGATGACTCTTTCGAGCCAACAAATGATTCCATTGTCGAGACCTGAAGTTGAGAGAACTGGCTCAAAATATGGTGTCAAGGGTATTTAAAAGAGAGATTATAGACTGGTGGAACCATAAAGTAGATCAATTTGTGGCAGAGAAATATGCTTGCAGGAATCAGTCGATCTGAAAAGTACGGGAGGGGATTTTATACGCTGATAGCATAGATGACCAGTATGAAATTTTCTAGTTCAAGTTCTCTGAGGACCTATACAATTGGTTGAGAGAGATGAAGCAGCAGAGTCAGTCAAGTGGCTTGGCAACAGTTCGCCATAGCTGGAATCCATCTGATACTGCATTATTACAACAACTGGATAATGATCGAACAAGGGTAGTCAATTTCTGGGTGAAGACAACAGTAGAAGGGTACGTGGTCAAGTTTGTTGCAGAGAGCTACTAGTCCTTCTCAAAGGCAGAGGATATGTTCAGCTCAGAGCTGGGGGGGAGTTGATAAGAGAATTCTTGATGTAGATTAAGATGTTTTTTGTAGAGGAAGGACTGTTATCTTTACCCACTGTCAGGATGGAAGCATAAAACCCTAGTATCGAGGGAAGGAATTAGAGGGGGAAATGCTGCCTACAAAGGGATATGGATGTTGCGAGGGGATGGATGTAGAAGGATTGAAAAGAGATAAGAATGTTAAAGAATAGAGGAGGGCGGTGCTAGGGGACAAGTGGTAGGCAAGAGGAGCTCAGTCTCCAGGGAAGAGAAGGAGGGGACCCCACCGAATAGGAGTGGTGATGGGAAAACCCCAAGTTGAGATGAGGGGAGAAGATGGTGATAGGCAACTCGAGTGTGGGAGAGAGGAATGTTGGAACCAGGAAAACGAAGAAGGAAACTTCCTGCAGGTTGCAGAAATAGGATCACAATAGGAGACCAGAGGAGGACCGTCTCAGAAGGTTGCAGAAATGGAATCGCAACATGGAATAGACGGGGGACCTTCCCTAGAGGTTGCAGAAGTATACTCGCAAGATCAGAAACCATATCAGCATGAGGAAAGAGATGATGATAGTGTGGGTGATGGGATGAAGAGGTTGTTCAATGAAATAGAAGCATCCATCAAAATTTAGTATCCCCAACCCTGAAATATAAGAGGGATTTTCTCCAACGTTCCCCTGGTACTTTATCACAAACCAGAAGAATTTGTCATTAGCTTAGCCAAGGCAGCACCAATATATAGTGCAGGGGATAAATACAAGACCAAACTCAATATAAGAAGTAATACAAGAACCGACTATAGTAGTAAATTGGGACTGCAGGGATCCCAATAGCCGGGAAGCAAAGGTTTTGTGTTGTTAGCCCATAATCAGAGCAGTATGGCGGGATCATTTACTAGATACCAAGAATTTGGAGGAAGGGGGGATGAGGATGTGGAGCAGCACTCATACCTCCGTGAAGCCATTTGGAGGGCCCTTCAGACTCCAGATAACATTTGGGTAGTGGAGTTCCACACCATGGTAAGAGAACGATCCCTACGCTGGTTCATAAAGTGGGCAGAGAAGAACTAGAATCCCACCATAGATGATATTAAGAAGGGATTTGTGCAGGAGTTCAAGGTGTCACAAACAGATTAGAAGGGGTTATTAGAGCTGTGGGAAATCAAGAAGAGGGAGGGTGAGATGGCTTGGGAGCTCGTGCAAAGGATTAAGGATGCCATTGCTAAGCTGAGATACACCCTGGACCCAAACCACCAGCGGGACTGGTTTATCAAGGCACTCTTGCCCTTCACCAGAACATTGTTGACACAATAGAAGATATGAACCCTACATGATGCATTGGAGAAACCCTCCCAAATAGAAGAAATGGTGAGCTACCCCCATAAATACTGAGGAGGCACGAGTCTACAAGATCTAGTGATCATAGGCCTACAGAGTTAGATCATGAATTTGACTGAGAAGCTAAGGGATCTCCAGGCCATACAACCAGCGAGGCCCAATGTTTGGTGCACCCATTTCCTGATGGAAGGGCATGTTACAATGGAATGCCCATGATTGTGGGGAATTAAACAACCAGGGGGGTGGCTAGGTCGTCAGGGGCCCCTCCCACCATAGGAGATGCGACAGTTCGAGCATAATGACCCTTTCCAGGAAGGAATAACACATACTTGTACGAGATCTGTAGGACACATGGACACCTTCCGTGAATGTTCCCAATTCTTCAAAATTATTCTAATGTCCCCAATAACAACTATTGCAAGTTCTATGCATTGACAACTCATCACATCAATCAATGTCGAGCAATGTATGCTCTAGTATAAAGACTAGATAGATCCACATTGAGGGTTAATGAAGTGAGTTGACGGGGGTGAGGGGGAAATAGACGCGGAGGAAGAACGTGAGGAATAGGGCCCTTAAGGTGCTACAACTGTGATCAAGAAGGATATGTCGCAAGGGAATCTCTAAACCAAGGAGACCTTGGTGTTCGTAGTGCAGAGTTAACACCCATTCAACAGAGGATTTCCCAAAGGTCATTGTGAAGTGGGAAGAGAGGACCTGAGAGTGAGGGGAAAACTTGGTGAATGCTGAGCCTTGGACTAGCGAGGGCTACCCTGCAACCAATATTAATATAGTCACCTGAGTAGGGAAAAACATAGGGGAAGGCCACTATGCCGAGGACCCCCCTTGATAATTAAAGTGGAGTCACCCCAAAGGGAATATCAGCTCGAGCGCCAAAAACAATATTATCAAGAAGTAACCAAATTGTTCGACGGAATGAACGAAGATAGGGACACCCAAAGACTGCAAGTCTACATGCCCGCTCCCACCCAGCTACTTGGGGAATGGTTTAAATTATTCTTGAAAATTATTGAAGATAAGGCCATGCTGAAGGAATTGCAGAAAAGCTTAAAGGTCACAGCGTCCATGGAGAAATAGGAAGCAGGAGAACCATGTGAAACCTTGCCATAGAAAGCCTCCAAAAGAGTGAAGCAGAATAAGAAAAGAAGTAGAAAGGAGTTCTGAATCAATACGCAAGTGGTAGGATTCCAGATAAGGGACACCATGTTAGATTTAGGGTTGGATGTAAACATCCTAACCATGAAGACTTGGGAGGAAATAGGGAAGCCACAGTTGAAGTACTCACCAATTCAATTAAGAATGGAAAATTAGTATTGTATATTTCCTATCAAGAGATTGGAAAATGTAGAAGTTGATGTAGCAGGGGTAAAAGTGCACACTGAGCTCGAAGTAATTGACATTATGGGGTATAAATATCCATATCCAGCACTCTTGGGGATTGACTGGGCATACAAAAACTATGTTGTCATAGATTTGAAGAAGGAGTTGATGATTTTTGAAGCAGATTGGCTAAGGGTGATCGAGGCCTGAGAACCCTACCAAGGACCCAGGTTTATAGTGCCAACAGATGACAGGGATGAACCGGGGGTGTTATATCAGCTATATATGTTCACAAAAAGGAAAAGGGAGGACCACATAAATCCTATGGTTGGAGGATTTGTTAGCTGGAGAAGCATTCAAAGATCAGAAACTGGTTCAGAAGCTACATGGGATGCATGGTAGCAGGGTGGATACAAACTGAAAACTCGACGATGTCCAATGATAAGAAAAGTAAACTAGGGAGACATGGGAAGGGGTGACCACCCGAATTATTATGGCTTTGAGCCAATAGATCCATTTTTAGACAGAGTGGACTAGGATGTACCAGAAGACCAAAGAATTCGCTTTCTGTACATTGCGATTATGGAAACGTTGGCAAGATGGTGGAATGTGTACTTCCAGGTGCTAAAATATTGGAAGGACGCTAAGCAAGTAGTGAAGGAAAGGTTTGGCAGGAAAGAGGATCAGCCATAAGATGAAGCGGAAGACATGGGGAATTCAAGTCCTGAGAAGCACATAAAAATTTGCACGATCAACTGGGAAAGCTAGGAACTGCCAAGAAATCTATGGGTACATGCGTTTATACATACACTCGGCACTATGCCCCAAGCTTAGTATATTCAGGAGGAGCTACGATGACAAATGGCTAATTGGGATACCTTGGAAGCACAGTTCGTGAGTGATTTTTCATTCAAAAGAAATGAGGCACAAATGGAAGAGGTACTCCAGGAGGTGAAGGGGCTTATGTTCACCCTAGAGACGCTAGTTAAAGGGGAGGATCAAGAAATCTTTCTGTAGTGCTTGTATGATATGGAATCATCAGGATTTGTGACTTATGATAAAATTCATGCCAAACCAGATGAGGATGGATTGGAGGGGTTTAGACACTTGGCCTTTGAAGAAACTGAGGGAGAAAGAGGGATTCAATAGAACCCATCGATGGAAGGCACCCATCTCCTACTAGTGAAGTTGAGAAAACAAAATGTGGGGATAGAAGATAAGCCCAAGATAGCATCAGTGGGAGATTACTACGACAAACAAATCACAAAAGAAATTTTTGATTTATTACAAGAATACAAGGACTTGTTCCCAACTTCAGCGGTAGAAATTAATGGGATAATAGGTAACCTGGGAGAAATAAAAATTGTTCTGCAACCAGGTGTCTGACTAGTAAAGCACAAACCATACCGACTGAACCCAAGGGTAAAAGATAAAGTTAAAATGGAAATTGACAAAATGCTGGATGCAAGGATCATATTTGTGGTAGATGAGGCTCATTGGATAAGCCCCATAGTTATTCAGAACAATAAGGATGTGACCGAAATTAGGGTATACGTCGACTAGAGAAGCCTGAATAATGCATGCATGCATGAACCATTCTCCATGCCATTTAGTGACGAAGTCCTCGACAATGTTGTGGGGAATGAGGCATACTCAGTCACAAATGGGTTCTTAGGCTATGACCAGGTCTGGATAGTTGAAGAAGATAAAAGGAAAACAAATTTCACTATGGAGTGTAGGTCATATGCATATAATGTAATTCCATTTGGATTAAAGAATGCACTAGTGATCTTCTCAAGGATTGTAATAGCTGCATTCCTCGATTACATTCATAAGTTTCTAAAAGTTTACATGGATGACTAGACAGTATACATCCTACTAAAGAAGCATACCAGCTTATTAAGGGTGATGTTTGAGAGGTGCATACAGTTGCAGATCTCCTTAAATTTAAGAAAATGTATTTTTGCAGTCCCCCTTGGAACTCTACTTTGCCACATTGTCTGCAAAGTGGAGTCTACGTGGACCTCACCAAGGTAGCAGCAATTGTACACATGGAACCACTACACAACATGAAACAACTAAGGGCAACTCTGGGCCACACAGGGTACTACAGACGGTTCATCGGGAACTACGTATCCATAACAACCCCGATGGAGAAATTATTAAGGAAGACGAAAGAATTTATCTGGACTACAGATTGTCAAGCAACACTAAATAAACTGAAATAAAGGTTAGTAAGCGCCCCCATATTAGTGTACCCTGACTGGAACAAAATGTTCCACATACACATTGATGCATTTGCAATAGCACTAAGAGCAGTCTTAGTGCAACCGGGCGAAAACATGGACCATCCAGTATGCTACGCTAGCAGGAAGCTCTCTATAGTGGAAAAGAACTACACAACAACATAATTAGAAGTTTTGGAAATGGTCTACTCTCTCTAAAATTTCAGGCACTACCTACTAGGTTCATCGTTCAAATTCTTTACAGACCATTTCATGTTGAAGTACTTAGTAAACAAGCCAGTACTAGAAGGAAGAATATGCAAGTGGTTGTTACTATTCCAAGAATTCACGTTTGAAGTGGTTGTTAAGCTAGGCAGATTGAATGTAGGGCCACATCACCTATCACGCTTGGAAATATGGGAGAATGATGGAGCAATAGACGATCGGTTGCCTAATTCCAACCTATTCAAGATAGAAGCCATTCCTGATCACCTAGAAGATATTGCTACTTTGCTAACAACAGGTCATTGCCCAGAGGGATACACGGCAGCACAAAGATGGCACTTGGTGGTCGGAGGAAAAGATTACCAGCTCATCACAGGACACCTCTACAAAAAGGGATTGGATCAAATACTCAGACATTGTGTCCTGCAACATGAAAGAATGAACGCCCTATGGGAGTGCCATGCAGGGGTCGGAGGAGGCCATGTATGAGGTAAGACCACCACAAGAAAGATACTACACATAGGATTATGGAGGCCCACTATCTGTAAGGATTCTAAATAATTTTCCAAAGAATTTGATGTCTATCAAAGCATCTGTAAGCCTTCTCGATGTGATGAGATACCACTACACCTGGTCCATTCAATACATATCTTTGATAACTGGGCAATACACTTTATTGGGCCAATTTCTCCACCAGCAAGACACTCGTGAGCCCGATACATAATCATAGCGACAGAATACCTCACAAGATGGGCAGATGCCATGCCAATGAAAGACTACACAATAGAAACAATGACAAAATTCATTTTTGAAAATATTATTTCAAGTTTTGGATGCTCAGGGAGCCTCACAAGTGACCAGGGCACCAATGTTTTGAACGAAACAATTGAAGCTCTGATAAGGACTTTTATGGTCCAACATAATAAGAGTAGTGCTTATCATCTGCAAGAAAATGATGCAATAGAAGAATTTAACAAAATACTAGAGAAAGGGATAACAAAAGCCATATCTGCCAACTAGGATGACTGGGACGAAAGAATTCTAGTGACTCTATGGGTATCTAGGACAACGGTTAAAACAATCCATAAACAAACTCCATTTCAGCTCGTGTACGACAAAGAGGCAGTGGTATCACTAGAATTTATATTTCCCAACATGCTAATCTTAGAGGCTACATGAATGATGGATAGCAGTACCTTGTGGAACAGGCTAAGCCAGCTGATGGAACTTGATGAAACCCGGTTCTTAGCAGAATTCCATCAATCAATCGAGCAATGAAGACAAAATGCTTGGCATGAAAGGCACACCAAGAAGAAATCATTTGAAGTCGGAGACCAAGTGCTCCTTCATAACAAAAAGTTCCTGAAGTTCCTAGGAAAAGTACAGATGCACTGGTTAGGCCTCTTAATAATCACAGAAATAAAAGAACTGGACGTGGTAAGACTTGCGCAATTGGATGCACTCCTACTGCAGGGATGGGTGAATGACGCATGCCTGAAACTCATCCAAAAGTGATAATAATAATAATAATAATAATAATAATAATAATAATAATAATAACAATAATATTTTTTTAGTTTGAATAATAAGGTTGTGCCCATGTTTGGGATACCACAACCCATTTGTGGTAAGGGGGATAGTGTCAGTGATCATGTAAGTATGCTAAGTCACCAGAGATCGGGTAGTGTCAGTGGTCGTGTTGGTAGGCCTAGTTAGCAGAGATAGTAGCCACACATGTCACCCTGATCAACAGAATACACGTAGGTCCGAACCTTTTCTAGAATTGATGGCCGCACAAGCACCTATCCCATCCACTGTACCAGTATTTATTTCCCGATTAAGTAATCAATAAGGCAACTTCAAGATAGGGTCACAAAGTCTTTCTCGTTAAGCATAGAACTAGTTAATAAATAAACCCATCACAAAAAAATAAAGATGCCATGCAACCCACTCTGTACTTTCCAGACCACATCATAGTTGTCATGTACAAGTCGGCTGACGGCGGAAAAATATAGCTAGAATACATGGAAAGGCCGTCGGAGTAATTAGTTGATTAAAGTCTCGTCAGTCAGGGGATGTCGTGTCAGATTTTGCTACATAAATCGCATGAGGATGCAGGGAACACTAGAGTTTCAAACCACAAAAGAATTCTAGGATCACTCTAAAGAACAGGGGCAGAAGAAGAGAAGCAAGAAACCTTGAGTACAAACAGTTTACCGTAGAAGAGAATAAATGGTGAAAGGAATAATATCATTCCCACAAAATGTTTTTGATGCACAAATTGAAGTAGTGGACGATCTATATGGGAAGTATGATAGGTCAAATTTCATCGACAATGACTTCACAAATGGATTCCAGTTTCTAGCCATGAAGATGGAGGTGTATGTGGAAGAACTTCAAAGGGAGGATGGCACTAGGGCCTCCAGAATTAGAGATAAGATCATGGGGATACAGAGGTCCATGCTATTCCACTTATGAAGTTTGCCTGTATTCGACACCCAATTTTCTTCCATGTAATGCACAAAATTGTTTGCAAGCATGATGCATGGTGGGTTGCGATGGCTAGACAAGGAATACCCCATTCATGTCGAGGATATGAATTAACTGATTGGGCTGGTAGAAGTTGGGAATGTAGTCATCACAACATTCTAGGCTAGGGACAAGTGGGGAAGAAGCAGATGGAGAACAACATCTACGCCAAATATGAGACAGAGCGAGGTGGGAAGGGCAAAAGGCTGGACAAAATTAACGAGGATAATATCAGGTTTGCTTGCTATCTTATAACAGGAAAAATAATGAGGCATTTCATGAGGAACGAGTGCACCTTGGACACCATTTCAATTGTTGAACACCAATGCCAAGGAGAAGTACTCAACTGGTCAACCTTCATGCTCAATGAACTATTTGAGGCTTGTGAAGATGTCTACAGGAGGAGCACTGGATTTGTGTTTAGGTAGTTGGTAATGGCACTAGCAATGTGGAAATGCAGGCCACCACCAGAAAGGAAAATGGAAACCATTACCGAAGACCAGCCAATTGCACTTAGGTATGAACTGTGGAAGGAATCGGGGGATCCCAACACAAAGGAGATCAATGGGAAAGCTTTCAAGAGCTGGTATGAGCAGATGGTAGACACAATTTAGTCCATTGAGATGATATCCAAGGCTCTTTTGGATGAGTTCTCAGGTGAGCTCTAGTTTGGCGCCTCCCACATGCACAATTGCCTAATACTGCAGTGTGTCAACCTGAGCACATTCAAATTGAGGTCAAATAGGGTTAGCCTGACGGAGGAAGCATTATGCAGAGAAGTGGAGTCCTTACTGGGAGTGACTTGAAAGATAAGAGAAGGGATGCTAAGGTACCTTTTCAGATCCCTGATGCCACAAGACCGAGAAGGAGATGGGGCAGAGAGTAGTCAGAAGCAGGCAGGTGACGAAGTAATCCAGCCGATGCTGCTCCAAATGGAAGAAAAAATGTTCGAAGCAAGGAGGACAATCGCTAGCTTCAAGCCAAGTGAGAGTGACTATCCTGAGCACTTTCAAGGTTCTATCATGCTTTCCCCCATTATAATTCCACCACTCACTATGGTGCTTCCTATGGGAGTAGATTAGGCTCCCTCCCAAATGACAGTCCCCAAACCAGAGAAAAACGAGTCATCTGAAACCCACAGGTCAAAAATTCGGCTACTAACATGATGAAAGTTAACCCGCCAGCTCCAGTTTAGGTCAAACAGCCAATTCCCACAACCACCATAGTCGAGGAGATCCCTGCCACTACATCCACTGGAGTATAGCTGTTGCGGGAGTCATCCCCATAAACCGCTTCCACTTCCGCGACCCTGTCCGAGATCCTCCCATTTGGGCAATGAAGGACTACTATAGAAGCAAAATTTTAGTCGACCAGCTGGGCATAGTGCACCACCTCGACCATAGGAGTGCCACCAGCAAATAGTACATCACCAATGCTTGGGTTGGACCCACCAACAGGGAGACACTTGGATACCATTTGGCAGAGAGAAATTATTGAATCATACTTTCCTGCTCTCCCTATAAAGCTCACAATCCCTCCGAACCCTAGCATTAATCCAACCACACCATAGTTCACTCCACCATCACATCAAGAACACTCATGTGCCTCCCATTCAGATAAGTCCATTACAAGTAGCCTACCACTACAATAACAATTCCCGAAACCAAGCACAATGTAGGCTAATAAACTCCATCACTGGCCATTACCCCAATTATTTTCTTTTATTTAGCAAGCAACTCACAAGGCCGAGAGCCTCCATGAAGACCTGGCTAAAGAACATGAGCAACAGAGGAAGCAATTGCTCATAGTGACGGAGGAGCGAGATCGCATACAGGAAGCAAACACAGGATTGAAAGCCTAGGTGGATCAGATTACACAATGGTTTCAATCAATATAGTCAACCATCACGGAGGCCAACACTAAAGCAACGCCGGACATGAACACCTACACATTGATCGACTTTTGTGATCACATATAGATGGCATGCATGCACCTGACAACCACCAATGTTGAGATGAGGTGAAAGCTAGAGATGGTAAGGTTTGCATTACTAGATCGCGTGGAAATCTATGCCTAGACGGTTGAAGGAAAGGTCACAGAACTGGAAGTGAAGAAGAAAGCCTTAGCTGAAGCCCTCACCGACGAATATGCCCTAATGGGCAAGGTCCATGATTGGTCAAGCAGTTTAGCACTAAAGAACCACCAGGTTTACTGGCTAAGAGAGAAGATTCAGTCGCTGTTTATGAGCACAAGGGATTATACAGACCATAGGTAGCTGCAACAAATCAATGAGAAAACCAAAATCCTCTAAGCCTAGGTTGAGAGCTTTGAGGAGGAGTCAGCAAGGACGAAACGGATAATCCAAGACCTGCGGCCCCCGATTCGTATGAAAGTTCTGCCCCTGAAAGAGGAATGTAACTCCAGTGACCAACAATGGGATGACTTACAGAGGCAGTGGCCAAAAAACCTAACATCACAATCGGCTGAGGTGTTCACTCAAGGTGCTCATGTAATCGTCACCAACTAGGACCTAGAAATTCAAAAATACATTGAGTTTAGGCAGCAAACAACAACCTCAGTCATAGAGTTGGAGCCTTCATTTGGAATGGAGGAGCCAGAAGGGCAAGAAAGGGCCACAAGAACAAATGCCATGCCACAAGCTACGATTGAGATAGAAGAGGCACCTACTCCGCAACTAAGGATTAAAGAAGTAGAAGTGCTGGCACAATAGACAACAGAGACAACATTGGTAGTAACACAACCACCACTTGTAGAGCACATGGATGTAAAAACAAGACTGCCAAAGGTCGAAATTACTTGACTCGGGGATGAGTCAAGAAATTTTTTTGGTACATTATGCATTCAATCATTCCTATAATGTTAGTCGATGATTCTTAGGTTTTTTTTTTTAAGTTGTTTTGCCAAGTTATTTGACATGAATATATTAGAATTGCAAATTAAAAAATGTGAGGTCTACATTCTGCATTTGAATGAATCTTATAATTTGATGTAGATGACTAAAATACTGATAACTTAAAATTGCATTATAAAATATGAGATATACATTTTGGATTCATGCATAGAAAGGCTACTATAGATGTCAGTGAATAGTTAACTTTTAATATAAAGTTGTTTGAATGCACAAACATAAGTTAGATTAATTGAATTATAAAACATGGCCCACAATTTGCATGATGCATGCATGGCTTGATGTTTTTAAAGGTTTTACATATTTTCATTTAGTTGGTACATTTTGCATTCAATCATTCCTATAATGTTAGTAGATGATTACTAGGTTTTGTTTAAAGTTGTTGTCTTGAATTATTCAAAATGAATCTATTAAAATTTCAAATTACAAAATGTGAGGTCTTCAATTTTCATTTTTAATGAGTGTTATAATTTAGTGTAGATGCCTAAAACAATGATAACTTAAAATTGCATTATAAAATATGGTTTGTACATTTTTCATTCATGTATATAAATGCTACTGTTGATGTCGTTTTATAGTTAACTTTTAATATAAAGTTGTTTGAATGCACAAACATAAGTTAGATAAAATTGCATTATAAAACATGACCCACAATTTGCATTATGCATGCGTGGTTGATGCTCTTAAATTTTTTACATATTTGCATTTAGTTGATACATTTTGCATTCAATCATTCCTATAATGTTAGTATATGATTCCTAGGTTTTGTTTAAAGTTGTTTTGGCTTGAGTTATTTAAAATGAATCTATTAAAATTGCAAATTACAAAATGTGAGGTCTACATTTTGCATTTGAATGAATCTTATAATTCAGTGTAGATGTCTAAAACAATGATAACTTAAAATTGCATTGTAAAATATGGTATGTACATTTTGCATTGATGTATAGAAATACTACTATGGATATTGTTGATAGTTAAATTTTAATATACAGTTGTTTGAATGCAAAATCATAAGTTAGATAAAATTGCATTATAAAACATGGCCCACAATTTGCATGATGCATGCATGGTTTGATGTTTTTAAATGTGTTACATATAATTTAAGTTCATGAATATGTAGAAATTAAAGTAAATTTGCATTTAGTTGGTACACTTTTCATTCCTATCATGTTAGTAAATGATTCTTACTAAATGGCTCAACCAACCACAATCCCAAATTAACAGAGCAGTAAAAATGCTCGGCTCAAGCAACCACAATCACAAATTAACAGAGTAGTAATAGCATAGTATACATCACAAATTAACAAAGCAGTAAATCCTCAATACATGTCTACATAACAGGAAATATACATATAACTTTGTAACTCAATATAAGACCCAATAAGTATCACTTTCACATCATCACATTCTTAAGGATGTACAACTTAAGAGTGCAAAAAAAGAAATGGTAACGATTTATTTGAACTATAAGTTCTCAAATATGAATCCAAGTAGAAGAAATTGTTGGGTAGTTCAATTAAAAAAATCTAAAGGAATGCCTTCTTCAACGATCTGTTCATGGTCACCTTTTGACATTCTCCATTTTTTAACTTTCAATTATTTTTTTGATTGAACTTCTATCAACTTTATGTGCACTTCACACACTAAGTGACTATATTGACAACTTATGACATCAGGTTCATAGTCTTGAAAGTAGACATCATTCTCAGTTCGGTGAGTTTCTTGGAAAAAATAACCTTTTAGAATAATAGACCCTCTTTCATATATAAAACCGTTATCATCATAGTCTTCCAATAAATTCATCTTTCGTTCATTGCACCGCATCAAATAATACTTGACATTTTCTATGTTGTTAATGAATGCAACTACAAGAAAAACATCTACTGCACAATAAAAAAAGTGTAAATTCAGATCATAATTAACATGAAATTAACTTTATCAATATCGACTTAATTTGATTATTTATTTCTAGATCTTTATATTTTAACTATTATCTAGATATTTATACGCATTGATTTTAAAAAAACATAAAACACACACACACACACACACACACACACACACATACACATATATATATATATATTATATATATATATATCTTTTGAAATCATTTGAAATGTTACCTTATATAAAAAGATCAGAAACTTGATCACCTTCAGATGATACTATACTCTCCTATGATTCCATCTCTTCGAAGCTTGCAACTGAAATTTTCCCCTTTGTATTTAGTTTTGTATGTTGCCAAGGTTTTTCATACATATTTTTTTTCACAAACATCATTGGATTATGCGTCCTATATGAAAACATGACAAAAACAAGAATATTTTATTTTATCGAATGCAAATGCATTTTGGTAATCCTTTGTTTTAATTGAATGCAATTTTTGAGTCCCTTTTATTGTTTCAACTTCATATGTAATCGATTTATCTACATCTTTGACTCCAATATGCCAAAAAACCTATAGTAAATTCAAATAAGAATTTATATATGTTATTTAAAATACAATTTATATATCAATGATAATCATCCTCATATTGCTTAAACTATATATATTTATAAATGTTTAAAATTATAAATTAATAAAATGATCATATATTAAACTATATATAAGTTAATTTGTATATATATACATACCTCCATACCTCCCTTGATGTATTAGTTTGATGGCTTAGTGCAAATAGGAGTTGTTTCTCCTACATCCAAATGACTCATCTTGAATGAGTTTTGGAAACTACTCAACTTACTTCTTTAATTAAAGAGTAGGATGCAAAGTTTCAGGGGGGATTTCTTCATTGGGTGTACATCCTCTTTACATAGCTTACAACTAGTAACCATGGGGGTACTAAATGGATTGCATTCCTCCATCCAAAATTTCTTTGATGTTTCTCTGAAATATTTGGATTAGGAGAGGAAGATATCATCCTTAGATTGATATATTTTCTACCAGATAAAGAAGTACAACTACTCTATCATGGCATCTCAAATTATTTCTGCATAGAATCAACAAATTAGTTTCCCAATTATTCCAAGTTGTTTCCAAGTTGGTATCATATACATAAACCACAAAAACCAATATATGATCATCTTCAAATTTTATGTATATGTTTCTTCTATATTGCCTCTCTTAAACCCTTATTATTGTAGATATTTTCCAATCTAATACCCCAAGCTCTAGGGGTTTGTTTGAGCCCATACAAATCATTTTTTGGTTTGCATACATAATCTTCATTATCGGAGAACATGAATCCTTCTGGCTATTCTATATATACTTCTTCTTCAATATCACTATTGAGAAAGGTTGATTTCACATTCATTTGGTATATGTTGATGTTCTTGTGTCTAGAAAAGGCAAGAAACATTATAATGGGTTCCAATATTTATATTATTGAGAAGTGTAGCAAGAAAGGCTCAATTTGACTTAGCCTTGTTCAAATTGAGAAAACTCAAAATTTCCACATCAACAGACAACTTGGAGACAATTAACTGAGGTTAGCTTAGTAAATTTGAGTTAGTGGGCTTAGAGTTTAGTTTTCATGTGTTGGTTACTAATTTATAACAATCCAATTTAGTTATTTCTAGTTGTATTCAGTTATAATAGTTCTAACAGTTAATAGAACTAATTGGAGGTCAATTTTGTAGTGGGATGCCAATATAACTCAGAGATCATCTAGTTAACTAATCAATCAACCAAAAATAGCCCATGAATGCAAGGAATTCAAATTGCTCAGTTGTGGTGGAGATTCCAAGGCAATGTAACATCAGTTGTAAACTAGCGTTGAGTGTATAGACGTCGCATGCAATTAATAATTAATGCTGAATTGTACAATCATTTTGGAGGGAATTCCTAAATAATAGGAGCCAATTTCCTCAGGAAAATTATTCTTTTTCAATTTGAGATTAGAGTTGGAGCTAGCAATTGTAATAGTTTCTCAATTCATCTATTAATGCAAATAGGCTTGAGGGGTTTTTCCTAGTTGGGTTCTCCTAGAAATCGTTGTGTATTTGTGGTTTTTCTTATTGCATGTCTATACATGTTGTTCTAAATTGTGAATTTCATTCCACAAAATAGCAGAGTAGAGTTGTGTCTCTTGATTTTAAATTAAATTTCTTCATAAATTGCAATTATATCAAATTTATACATGGTATCAGAGTTGGATTCACATTAGAACAAGAATTTAAAAGTTGTTCCTCAGGACATTCAAATTTGTAGCTTCAGTGTAGTAGGATTTCCTCGGAGTTGGGAGAATGGACTAAGATTAGAGTATGCCTTGGAAGGAAACTAAAATTTTATTTCCTGGAAGGATCACATGGACGAAGTGGTTGATAAAAATGGATTGCTGGATTATTTCAAGACAAACATTCCAAAACTAGGATCAGTGGATGCCCAAAACCTAGCCTAATGAAAGAAAGATGTAGCTAAGGAGAGGATAATAATCCTAGAGGGAGTGAGAGACCACATTATCTCAAATATCCATGGAAAAGAGACACCATTTTCTATGTGAAAGGCACTCACTAGCCTATTCAAAAATAACATTGGCCATAGAAAATTGGTGATAAAAGACAAACTTTGAAACATTAAGATGGAGAAGAACGATACTATTTCGCAGTGTCTCACCATATTTACAAAAGTTCAAGATGAGATTGGAGGGGTTGGTGTGAATGTTGTAGAAGATGAAATGGTGAGGCTGGCTCTTATAGGCCTTCTAAAATCCTGGCATAGCTACCAGGACTCGGTGAATGGGAGGGATAAATTAACAAATTGGGAACTCTTATGGTTTGATTTGGTATAAGAAGGAATAAGGTGAAATACCAAAGATGGATGTTCACCCAAGGGAGAGGATGAAGAGAATTTTTCATTGGTTGGAAAGGGAAAGAAGGAAAAAGGGGAGAAATCTCAAACCAAACTAGAATCCTGCCAACGGGGAAAGAATAAAAACTTGTCCAAAACAAAATACTTCAATTGTCATGACTTCGAAAAGTACGCTACAAAGCGTCCACACAAAATTTCTAGTAAGAAGTACTCAGGAGGAGCAGTCATTGAAGCATTGACTTCACAGTTTAAGTTAGATTTGACTCTAATGGCATGCATGGGAAATACTATGATGGGGAGCGTGTGGTACTTGGACTCAAATGCCTCATTCCACATGATAGGGTGTAGCGATCTTTTTAGTGACCTAGAGGAGAAAGATCTCTAGATGCATGTTGAGCTTGTGGATGATGAAAGGTACAATGCTACAAGATTGGTACAATAACCTTTAAGAGGGAGTTACGATCCCCTCTTCACCTCAAAGATGTCATGTTTGTACCAAGCCTGATGAAGAACCTCATCTCTGTAGCAGTTTTGGAATACTATGGGTACGATATAATCTTTAGTAAAGGGAAATACTTTTTGAGACATATAGCCACTCGCAAGGTGAAGCAGATTGGGGTTTGTGTGAAGAACCTATACAAACTTGATGTGGAAGATTGTGCTCCATTAAGAAGCAAGGTAGAGAAAGTGTAGAGTCGAGATGTTTGTGAACCCTGACATAGAATACTTGGTCATTAAGTGCCCTTAAAATTATGTAACAAATAACCATTGGCCTCCCTAATGGATCACTTGAGTAGGAGGATTTCTGCAAGGGTTGTACCTTGGGGAAGTATGTAAAATCCACATTCCATGATCGATAACATGGAAAATTTTAGGGGCTAATATTCGCAAGTGGGCTAATTTTCCATTATTTTTCCACAAAAATATTCACCAATTTCCACTTTTTATAAAAATGATTCGCCCAAAATTTATTATTTTACCTTAAAAATCGCAACATTATATAGAGAGTGTATACATAATAATTATAAATTTGAGTAATTTTACAAATACATCAATAAAATTTTTATAGTTTGCATATTAGGGCTTAGTGAGATTCTTGAATGTTTTTAAACTTGAGGATAATTTTCCATCTTTAAAATTTTCCTTGATAGAGACAACAAAGAAAATGCAGTCTTGGAGAGAGTCGACTTGGATTTTTGTGGAATCTTCTCAACAACCTCCACCGACATAAATAAATACTATGTTATTTTTACTCACTACTACATTTGGGTAGAAATTCTGATGGCGGAATCTAACGGAATGATTAAAATCAGAAAAAAAATGTCGGAAGCTAAATGATATTTTTTTTTTTAGATCCTGACTACCATCAAATATCTAACCACATCTATGTACCCACCATATATTTGATAGTTATCATATTCCATTGATTATCCGACGATTTTGTATAATCTGTCTTTTCATCGAATATCCAACTTGCGGTCTTTTATCGTTGAATATCCGACGATGTATCTGATATGAAAATATGTTGTCCAATTTCCTACAAATGGTAAATAATCATTGCATGAAGTTCAATTCCACCATTAATGGCTTTTTCAACTGACAATGTCTAATATTGGACTAGTTTGACTAATTAAAATAAATATAATATTATTAATATATATATTCATATTAATATCTATAATATATTAATATTATTATTATATTATATATTATATATATATTATAAGTTATTAATATATTATAATTATAATATATATATATATGTTATATGTGTGTGTAGAGCCCTAACCATATAACTTTGACATTATAGTTGCTATAGGTATTAGTTGTGATTGTTTGGAAAGGTTGCAGGCTAATTTGAGGTTATTTTTTAAACAAAATAATCACTGAAACTTTGGTGACAAAAAATGTCACATAACACTCCTCGAGGACACCAAGAATTCGTGGGATCAACATCGAGGGCTTCTGAGGATGGAAAATATTATTTCCCTCATAGAAAATGCAATGGCTTGAGGCCAAGGAGAATTCTAATAACATCAGCTAAAAAGCATTCTAGATGGTATGGACATGCTGAAGGAAGACATAAATATCATCCATTTGTAAGTTATTTATTATGTGTCTCTATATTGTATATTGTTTTTGTAAATGTTTATATGTGTATTGTTTTTTGATGATATGTCTTTGTATTGTAAATTGTATTATCTTTCTATTGTAAATATATTTTATAATATTCTTTTGGGAGGTTTTTAAACTATGTTGCCATCTTAATATGGACTAGAAATATTATTTGATTATTTTCATTAGCGTCAATTAAGGGGTTAGGTCAAGTTAGGGGTTAATTAATTTATGGGATTAGGGATAAGGGTTACTATTTAAGGGTTTATAAGGGGTTAGGGATTAAGGGATTAGGGGTTAGGGGTTTAAAGGCTTAGGGGAATGGGGCTAATGTGTTAGGGGGTTAATGTATATTGTTTAGGGGTTTAATTTGGACCTAGAATATTTAGAGGTTAATCATGGCTTTTTATGGAGAATTATTAATAAGTTTTTAAAGTATATTATGCAAAATATGGCATTACAATTATGAATGTGAAATAACATCAATATGTTTTTCATTATGGTTGTGACTATTTATCTCAAAGAGTGTATCACTTCCTACATGTAAAGAAAAGTAACATCTTTCTTAGATTATTTCACTATATTCTTAAATATCTTGATAAATTGCTCAAGCATCATCATTGATTTTTTGTCTTTGTTTCTTGCTCTAACAAGTTATGATTTTTCTCTTTGTCTTTGTTGTCTTTTTTTTCATTATATATTATATTTTTAAACTATTGTTATATAGATGTTTCAATATTTTCTATATATACTAATATTAATTAATTGATTGTAATTGTAGAGTATTGTCCCCCTAGGGCATTGCTCGACGAGGAAGAAGTGGTTGTAGTACATGTTTGTTTGAAGAACATCGAGCTATTAATATTGAAGATCAAGCTAATAATCCTATGGGAGAAGATAATGATGCTGATAACATAGTTGAAGAAGATGGGACAAATAGATTGATACATGAGACATTTATTAATGTTGGAATCGGTGATTATGAAAACGAATATGATGACCATGATTTTGATTTTCCTGTACTTGATATGGTAACTAAACCTCTTTATGAAGGCTCAAAAACATTTATTCTATTGAAAATGCAACAATATGATGGAGCTTAGTGGAAAGGAGTCGCCTTCACTAAGTGGGCCCGCAGGCTATTTTTGGTGCAAAGTCTATTTTTAGACTATGTCTATTTTTAGACATGTGGATCATGGTCTATAAGTTGCAGGATGCTATTTTTGGATGATTGGTCATGTTGGTAAAAATATATGGACTTCTATTTTTTGACATATGGGTGGATTCTATTTTTAGACTGCCAAGCTAAAAATAGAACAGTCGAATATTATTAGCTCATAATAATATTTGGACTATAAACATTATCTTATCCTCTTGGAGCAGTTCAGTTTGAGCTACAGATGTGGCACATGTAGCTTTAATAAGGAAATACGCTCTTCTTATGAGTCAGTTGAGCTATTGCATGGTGGACTTCAATTAGAGCTCAAGTGATTGAGTTTGTTGGAGTTGATTGAGGAGTTGATGGAGTTGTGTTTAGTTTGACTTGGTTAAACTAGTTGTATTTAGTCTAACTCTAGAATACACTAGTGATGAGTGATGTGAATTAATCGTTAATTAATTCACTAATTATTAACTCATAAAGAAACTAAAGAATACATCACTTAACTCAGTGCATGGACAGTTCAGTGGAAATAGGTGTTAGAGGTTGAGATTGCTATCAGTTGTGACTATAGTTGTGCATGACATCTTGCACAATCAATGGATTGAGTATTGCCAATGAGGATTGTGTGGTTTAGCCAAGGTAAATATGAGTTTGGATCAGCCATTCTCATTCAATTCTCATGCAGGATTGCATAGTGGAGGCAGGCAAGCAGAGGAGGAGATTTGAACCTGTGATTGATTCATATTTGAGCTAGTTTGTGTGTAACAGGTGGAGATAGTACTGAGTACTTGCGAGGATTATTGTACTATGTATTGTTACATGTTCTCAATCATTATAATATACAGATAGTGTGGGGCTTTCAGCTGTATGCTTTACCCAGGTTACATACTGTGTTAATGTGTGCATGCGATTGATGTTTCATTGTTTTTAATGTTGCAAAATTGATGATCAACGTAGAGGAGGTTATGTATTATGCATGCATTCCGCAATAGTGCATAATCAGGATAATATCTGTCAATAAGTGTTATATTATTCAAAATTTCTACATATTCTCTCTACTCTATTATTTCTAGTCAACTTGAAGGTGGTGAATGGTTTGTCAAACACATGTGTGACACAACTCCTAAGGTATGCAATATATTTTGTGACATTTAGTACTATATCCATGATAAAGCAATTATTTTTTTCATTGTAGAAGGGTGATATATCATAGAAGAGGCCCTGGAGGATTCCAACATTGTGGATGCTGAAGACAACACTCAGGTACAAGGAGACACCAACATGGCTACAATGAATCTCTAGTGTGACATGTGCTAGCCACCGTTGACTTAGTAAGAAGAAGGTTGGTAATTTACTTTTCATTTTGATTGGTGAATATCAAAGTGACCCTATTTTGGCTTAGTGGACACCATAGCACCCTCACCTATTTTGTTAGGCTTGAGCGTGAATGGTCTGGGCCCAACAAGCTCCCAACACTATTACAATTTATAGCTATTCTTGATTTATAGCCATTATTCATGGCGTAATGAAGCTAAATCCTCCACTATGAGCTGAATGACAATATATTTGACATGTTAAACTCTTCGAAAAACTTAGAATCGAGTTTCCCCTACCAAGGGAAGAGAATTTTTTATCACACACTCTAGTAAATTTTGTACATGTCTATACAATGTGTAATTTTTTTCTCTATTTAATGTAATGTAGAAATGTTTATTTACAAAAACAAAAAAATGTCTTGTCTTCAGCCTTCAATAAAGAATATAAGCTCCTCATTCATGGTGTTATTTCCACATGTTTATGTTAGTGAATTCTCTTGAATAAAAATAGAATGTATCAAATAACTTATGTCCCTAGTCCCTTATTCAACCAACTAAGTGTGCTTGTCAAAATATCATTGGTAACCATAACTTTAGAATTCTAGTATTCTTTGTTTGTAAGAAATACCAAAAATGGAGGTGTGTTGAGTCGACAGACTCGTAATGAGAAAGAGAAAGGTTGGAGTGAGAGAAATTATGTGAACCACATTCTATTTGAGCTTACATGAAAATATGCATTGTTCGGGAACACTTAGGTGTCCAAACCACTATGTTTCAGTTACAATACATCAACATAATGATAAGGAAGACCAAACCACTTATTGCTAGCTATTGCCTAGAAGAAGGATAAGATGAAGATAGTCTTATTCCACAAAATTTTTTGTGGTGTTAGCCTTAAGAACTGTATCTGAATAGGTGAGCTCTTCATATTAAATACCAATCCTATATGTAATCATCATGCTAGTTATCAACTTCTTGTGTATTATTTTCCCATATGTAACATCACGTATTTATCCTAATTAATCACATTGAATTAACTAGTACAGGAGAATCAATAGTATAACGTGATTAGATATTATGAATATTAGAACAAACATGTTTAAGCTAAAGAATACAAAACATTTATGTTTGAACAATACTAATTACTCATCTCCTTTATTTACAGAACGGTCTTGTATTTATAGTAATTACAATGATAAGCTATAAGCTCTATCACACTATTCATAACACACATAATTTTATAATCTATCTCAAGGCTCATCTTCATAAGGTCGCACAAGTCATTACGTTGTGGCCAAACCACAAAAACTAAATCTCATTGTCTCATTACATGTATTTCCTTTTATTCCTTCGCTTATTTCGTATAAGTTTCATATATATTCATCTACATTCTTTGTGTCAATGTCACTCTCGTTCGAATGAACTAGGTTGAGCTTCCCATTGCATCATTTGGTCTAGATGATTTGCAAAAATTCCACCTGTTTTCTCATTTGTGTGCTCTAAGTTACTGCATCACAAGTCATCCTTTTCTTCTGTTGCCCAAGGTATTTATCCATTTCAATTCCTTCATCCACACATATGCCCAAGGAATGTGTGCCTAATATGTATGCATGGCGAGTGTTTCTAATGGTTTAGATTTGCAGTAATGTGTTCCTTAAGACACCTTATCTAGCCATTAAAATCCACCAAGAATATAACACACTGCTAATTTTGCATTGTACATGGGTACCTAAACTCAACCTTGTTGTCGGGACTCATTCCTTAATTAGCTTTAGTTAAACTCTAGTTCTTGCATGTGATGTGCTGATGCAGGAGCATCCTACTCAAAAACTCAGTGTACATTTGATTGATTTAGGAGGGTGATGTTTTTTTAATTTATGACAAGAATTTCGTATATTTTTAATAATTTGAGTGAGAACAGGTGTGTGAGGTTTTTAGTTGTAAATATTCTCAAATATGTGAGAATAAGAGGGATTTTTGATTTATAAAGATCTCATATAGATCTTAGGGATTATGACATCCTAGAATGAGGGATTAGTTGAGTTAAAAAAAGGAATTAGAGTATTTATAAGATTTGGTTGAGTAGATTATGGATCTGAACCGAAAATGGTTGCAGAGTCCTTTTGTATATGTTGCTAAGTTTCAAAGTGATAGAAGGAGTATGTGTGAGAACGATTAGAGGGTAGTCAACCAATTTAATGTTGAAAACTAGGTCATGGTGAGAGAGGGTGAAAAGACTGGTATTCGATCTACCCACATGTTGTATATCAATCCTTTTACGTTTGAAACTAATATATAGTTTGTGTTGTATATGCTTTGATTGGTGAACATGTTAGTTATCTTGGGTATAAATCTAATATAAAATATTTAGTATCACAACACTGTTGAAATATTTTGTGAGGTTTTTGTTAGCATGAAGGGGTTTGTTTGAAACATTAAACACTCAGTTATTATCATTATTTTATTGTATATTATCATTATATTATTTTATGTGTGCCATAAGTCGGGTTTTGTAGGAACTATGCTCAAGAAACGTGATAGCTTGGTCCTGTAGTGAAATCCACATATACTCACATTAGAATATTGTTGAACATAAATAGAAGGTGATAAAGGGTAGGACTGCATTAGTTATAGATTCTTGTTGAGTGAATGTTTCCTCGGGAGAGACCATTGATGAATCAATACAATGCAGTAAAGCGCCGAGTAAAATCAGCTTTTTAGTGCAACAAGGAGGAATTTCGCTGTAGTTGGAAAAGTTTGGACCACCCGCAAATGACCAAATTGAACACAGAAGGAGGTGGGCCACTCTATGAAGAGAGCATATTTACAAGGAGATTGACTGTTGAACAATGAAGGTGTGATAACACTGTTGAATCAAATTCCAAAATCAAATTGCCTTACAAATTTTAAGATTTTGGTTCTACGATCGTGGAATGGTTTTGTCTCAGTGATGTGGATAAGGGTACATGACTGAAGTTTGTATTTATCTTATGCTTGTGCGACCAGGAATACATGAAACTCTTGACAGAAGAGGATCTCGAAGCATCGTCTCCATTTTTGAATTCAAATCTTTGTACTTGTGTGATCAACATAGCAGCCCAGTAATCGCACCAAGTTCCTATAGTATTTGTTTAACAGAAAACATTTGTTATATGAATCGAATGTGATGTTTCGACTAAAAGATGGGTGTTTTCGTGAAACATTATGTTTTGTTGTACCAGTTTGGTTTGGCAGCTATAAGGTTCAGATTTCTGGAATGACACACATAGTGTAGTCTTTATTCTTAAGGCTACTATTTTTGAGGATTTAAAGACATATAGCTGCATCATTTTTAGTATCAGAGCTTAGCGTTGAATTGAGGTTGCAGATTGAGGCTCCATTGTGCAAGAGCAATTTGCTGAGTACTACGGTTCTGAAGCTGGGTTGTTGAGAATTTTTTTTTAGTATGTTGAGAAGCATGATTATGGAAAGTGGATTTGCTGCATTTAGGATTGAATTAAGCCATGTTAATTCTCCATATTAAGTGATTATCAAAATTTTGGGTAGAACCACATTGTATGGATACAAATTCTGTGTAATTGGTTCTCACATCTCTGTGAGATTCAGTGTATTTGATTTCTTTTCATGAAGCAGCTTTTTTTGGAGTAGTTACGTTATTTGAAAAGGTCGGAGCAGCAAGAAGCAAATGAAAAAGAAGAGAAATTAGATTTGAAATCTAATTAAGGTAAATAATAGTTTTTTATTAAATTTAGAAGGCTAATGATTGCATGGTTTAAGCTCGAAGAAAAAATGAAGAAAAATGGAAGGAAACTCTACTCTGAGGGAAAGTAGATCAAATTTTCCAGAGTCTGATTAAGAAGATGGTGCTAAGGTATATAGAGCATTGCTGAAGACAACAGTAGAAGTAGAATCAACAGAAGTGGAAATTACAGAAGCAGCATATGCAACAGAGATTGGACAGTGAGGTATGGTCTTCTTGTTAATTCTTGATGAAATACTGATTGCAAGTAACAGTATGAGGATGTTTTAATTATTGTAGCTAGAACAATAAATTTTGATGATAATGATGATGAACCTATCCAACTAGAGGTTGGAATAAAGGAGAAAGGTGATTGGGTGTAAAAGAGCAAAGAAGCTCTAGGATGTTCAAGAGAGTGAACCAAGAGAGAGAATACGTCGGAAGAGATCAAGCTTAGAGATGGAGCTTGATAGGGTATTTAGAAACAAAGCAGAATTGCAGATCACCAAGATGAGCATGAATGAGCTCATAAGAGAAATTATCAAGGAGGATCATCGAGAAGGTTCATATAAATGTCAGATAAGTAATGAAGAGCGTCAGATAAGGCTTACAATGATGAGATCACAGTTAGATATACTATTGAAACAAAAGTGTCCTCAAACACATCATTTCATTAATCAGAAAAAATAATTACATAATTGATTTGCAAGAGCTTACACCCGAACTTCACAAACACTCTTGCAATGAGCTATTTATAAGCTCCATGTCCTAACTACCTCTAATTATGGATCACTTATTAAATAA
>APFE030594639.1:132936-186742 GCA_000404065.3 Pinus taeda | reverse complement strand
AATACTGTTTATTTTAATATAAATTATAATAGGAGCATTTTTTTGTCATAATATTCATGAGTTGAATGTGGAAGCTAATGGTTTGAGACAGGGAACATTAGCCCTCTAGAGTTGGCATATATAAATTTGCCAATGGTGAGATTGAGTGCATGGAGATCAATCTCTCTTTCTAATTTTTCCTTTAGTTTTTGTATGTGGGATTGTAAGATGTTGATAAGATGGGGAGTTATCCCAAGAGTTTTGATTCAGTACATGTCATTTTTTTAGTCTTTAGTCTATAGAGATTCAAAATGTCTAGGTACGTAGAGTTTTTTTTTAATGTTATGTTAGAGGAAGATCAAATTACAAAATGTATATATTTTTTATTTCAATAAATATATATATTTTCCATATTAAATCAAAACAATCTGTAATCCTATATAGAAAATATATATATATTAATATATATTTCTATATATGTATATATATATTATACGCACCAAATGTTATAGGGCATTAATTAGATAAAACAGCAAAACATTTATTCTCTTACATCTTTTATAGTAAAAAAAAAATAAAATAAATATTTTAAATTAGTTATTAATTATAAAAGGATTTAATACTAATTGATGGTTATCAAAAATTTAAAGATTTAACCAAAATTTCTTTAATTATATTGAATTTTTAATTGCTCAATACGATATACCTTATCAATACCATCATTACTATAATTCATGATTTTTTTACCATACGTATTTATAGTTAAAAAATAATAATTAATCAATTTAAAAAAAACAAACATAATTATTTTTAAATTCAAATCTTCAATCTATAACTCTGAGAGAAAATATTCTAACACAATCTGTAAAAATTTGTTAACATCATTAAATTTACTGATGTAATATTAAATTCTCTATACATATATATAGATACATATTATTTACTAGAGTACAATAAGCCTCGCTGGAAAGTATTTTGAAAGAGTTTATTATTGATGGGCGTGTTTTTTTTTTTTTTTTTTTTTTTTTTTTTTTTTTTTCTGAAGTGGAAAACATATATTACTAGCAATTGCACCAAATGCTGCAAAGGGAAACACCCTAAGGCCGTAGCATATGGAAGAAGAACATAAATGAAAAGAGAGGAATGATTAGATTCATAGAATGGATTCTTGTAGTGAAGAAATACATTTCTTGAATATTTTTTTGAGATGTGGCATGGGGAAATAATAGATAATTATGATTTGGATTGGATTTACTTATACAAAAAAACCTTGGGATCTTCCAATTACTAACAATGAGAAAATGTTGGCTTGGACGATGATAAAATGATTGTGATTGAGTTTTCAATCTAAATTGGGGCATTTAGTTCTCATTTTTCATTTGTATTCAAAATATGGTTCGAATAGATCTCTTCACATTTTTCCAAAACACTCCCTCAATATTTGTAGAATAAATGCCACTCTTGATCACTATAAAGACCTGGTTGATTTCCATATTCTCTCCCTTCACAGGAATGTTTGCTAAGTGTTTTATATAATTTATGCTACAAATAAGTTGATAAAATGTCTACAATAATTTTTTGATGAGATACACGTTTAAAAAATTAAGTAGGGAAGTATTTACATGAGAGTGATTGGATGATTTAGATTTTTTTTTGGATATACAAAGGGAAAGCCTTACTCTTGTGGGCGAACTTATTTTCAATGTATATTCCTTGATGATCACTCTTTCTTCTTTGATTACAACATTTATAGCTATTAATATCTCATGTTGGCTTTTCACTTTTTCGAAGGAACAATGTGAATTGGAGTTCCTTGATCCCCACAATTTGTCTCATTTAAGGACATGGTTAGACACTAATCCTCTCTTTTAGCTACTTTGGATTCTACTCTTTCTAGTGTGTATAAGTGGAGAAATCAAATGTTGTTCCAAGTTTGGAGGTCTCAAAGCAAGTGTTACAAATCTCATATTTTCTTCTAAATGATATTCACACATTTGTAGTTTCAATGTTGTTTGGCCTTTCACATAAAAATATTATACTAGTGGATCTTTTCAACCTAGATCAAGCAACGTGAGGTATCTATATGTTCTAAATACTCTTATTTATTTTGTATCATTAAGGAGTGTGATTTAGTTTTTGGAGGATCAGGTCTTTTTTCTACCCCATGGTTCATGAAGTTAGATTGACCCTCTCACTATGTATATTAGTAAGATAGTCATTTATGTTTTCCTTCTAGATTTACCTTTTCATCTTTGTCATTTATTAACTCTGAAAATATCAATAATAAATTGGAAATATTCAGAAAACCTAATCTTGAGCATAGTAAGTTGTGTCTTTATACATATGATCATGATGTGATGAGATGAACTAGTGTCTATTTGATGCGGGAGAAACCAGCAACAAAGCAAACAAATTGGACGAGAAGATCAGAACAAAAGAAAAGCGTGATTTAAGGTAGAAAAATAGATTTAAAAAGGATAAAGCAGATTTAAAGCGTGCATGCATGAAGCTTTTGTGGAGAAAATAAGGAGAGGATAGGATTGATCCTTCCTAAAATTATTATATAATTGTAATACCATAGGGGAAAAATATATCTCTTGTGTGAGGAATTTTGTGTGTGGCAAGATGTAGTCGAGCGTGAGCTTGGTTTAAGGCTGAAATGCCTTAATTTTGTAACCGTTTTGTGCAATATATAAACCTGGGTTTAGTGTTGTTGTATACCCTACGTGTTAAGCTATGGATTTGTAGTTAAATCTATGAGTTAAATCTGTATTGTGAACTTGTTGAACTATTATATATGTTGATCGATTATAACTATGTTTGTGTATATGGGCTGTAATAAAAAATCCACGAAAATTTTCCAACGAATTGATGGTGATCTCGTTCTCGTGGCACTACAAACATTTTTCCTTTCTCATTCGTGGTGTTAGTAGTTTCAGATTGTTGAGTTCTGATTTTAGTTGAGATCATTTGTCCCCTTTCAAAATCTACGACTGCAATACCGCACGTTTGCTATACAGGTCGGCCATGGGGAACGACTCGAGCCTGCAAAGATTTTACTCACTTATCTTCAAAGAGGCTTTACTCCGGGTGGCTTTCTAATTGATTTGAGTTTTGGTGATTCGAGCTGAAGGATCCCTTTTCCACGGGAGCCCGTATTTGAATTTTAATGCAGGCGAGTATGAATGTAGAAAGCATGGCTAACATTCCCGGTTAAAAGATAGTGATCCAGTTTTCTAGAGGGCGCTCTATCATCCGCTGAGTAGCTCAATCAAAGTGCGCTTTGATAGTCCTATGATGTTAAATTTAGCTGTTAATTTGTTCATAGAAATTGGAAGATTGCTTGCGGCTGCAAAATATTATAAGGAAATGGGATTTTGGGCTTACCCCCAATTTCTCATTTTCATCAGGTGGTATCAGAGCAGTAAAAGATTCTGCGGAACGAGGAACGAGGTACAGTTCTTAATGAAGTATGAATAGGTATGGTCTTTATATTTGTGTAGGTAGCGGAAGCTGAAGGTGAGAAGATTTGCAGCAACCTAGCGAATGCCAAAAGACCGAGTGCGGAGGGCTTAGTGAGGTATAGTGTAACAGAGGAGGCTGTTACTGCAGAGGTTGGTTGCAGTGAAGGAATGAAGTGGATAAAATTGCTAAAGACCAGGAGAAGCATATGACCAGGAGGTCATAAATTTTTGTGCCTCGGGAGTCTGATGCGGGAGCAACCGGCAACAAAGAAAGCAAACTGGACTAGAGGATCAGAACAAAAGAAAAGCGTGATTTAAGGCAGAAAAATATATTTAAAAAGGATAAAGCAGATTTAAAGCGTGCATGCATGAAGCTTTTGTGGAGAAAATAAGGAGAGGATAGGATTGATCCTTCCTAAAATTATTATATAATTGTAATACCATAGGGGCAAAATATATCTCTTGTGTGAGGAATTTTGTGTGTGGCAAGATGTAGTCGAGCATGAGCTCGGTTTAAGGCTGAAATGCCTTAATTTTGTAACCGTTTTGTGTAATATATAAACCTGGGTTTAGTGTTGTTGTATACCCTACGTGTTAAGCTATGGATTTGTAGTTAAATCTATGAGTTAAATCTGTATTGTGAACTTGTTGAACTATTATATATGTTGATCGATTATAACTATGTTTGTGTATATGGGCTGTAATAAAAAATCCACGAAGATTTTCCAACGAATTGATGGTGATCTCGTTCTTGTGGCACTACAAACATTTTTCCTTTCTCATTCGTGGTGTTAGTAGTTTCAGATTGTTGAGTTCTGATTTTAGTTGAGATCATTTGTCCCCTTTCAAAATCTACGACTGCAATACCGCACGTTTGCTATACAGGTCAGCCATGGGGAATGACTCCGAACCTACAAAGATTTTACTCACTTATCTTGAGAGAGGCTTTACTACGGGTGGCTTTCCGATTGATTTGAGTTCTGGTGATTCGAGCTGAAGGAGCCCTTTTCCACGGGAGCCCGTATTTGAATTTTAATGCAGGCGAGTATGAATGTAGAAAGCATGGCTAACATTCCCGGTTAAAAGATAGTGATCCAGTTTTCTGGAGGGCGCTCTATCATCCGCTGAGTAGCTCAATCAAAGTGCGCTTTGACAGTCCTATGATGTTAAATTTAGCTGTTAATTTGTTCATAGAAATTGGCAGATTGCCGACGACTGCAAAATATTATAAGGAAATGGGATTTTGGGCTTACCCCCAATTTCTCATTTTCATCACTATTCAACAAAATGATCCTAAACAAGGAAAAGTTTAGATGGGAATTCCGAACAAACAAAACATCTGTGGGGTAACTTTCGTGAAACACAAGGTCACTATAAAAGGATCAAAGGACAAAAATCAAAATCACACTAACAATCTTGTCAGAAACCATTTTTAGATGATATAGATGATCAACTCACATAATTTTAGACATTAAGATCAACCAAGGATAATAATATCTATTCAAAACTATAGATTAAGGAATAATATATTCCTTTAGAAATAGAGAAGAATATATGATTGTGGAGCCTTCACTATCATGAGGAGCACTAGAAAATGACTGCCTCTACAAGAGATGAAAAGACTTGATGAATCTAAGAACATTCATTCTTATAAGGAATTAGTAACTCATTATCACTTTGAAAAGTAGAATTTGGAATTATAATTAGACATTGTAGAACCTTCTCTAGGGTGTGGCATGAATTTAAAATCAAGAAAGTGAAAGGGTGTGACATGAGGGTAAAAGATGTTAAGTATAAAAAAGTAAGATTAATGATTGGTTTTCAATATATAAATGATTTGTTCATTAGATTAATACTATTAAGTGCAGTGTATACATAAAACACATAATTTTCATATCATTTGTGAATAAAATTAGATGAAAATGTACTTTTTATTTAATTTAAAAATAAAAATATCTTATCATTTTTTGAGGAAAAATAATAAATTAAAATGTGTAAAAACCATTATTTTGAAGAAAAAATAAATATTCATAAATTAAGAAAAATTTTGTGTAACATTATTAATGGGAATTTTAAAAATATAACTGTCACTACCCTTACACAGTAAAATAATAAAAATTTTAATTACCATGCAAACCAACTTACACATTATCATTCGTAAGCATTTTACTATTAATTTAAGATGATAATATCTCACACATTGTTATAATGTGATAATATTTCATACATTAATATAAACATAAGTTGGCGGAACGGCCATATCACATCGGTGTTACCGCTACCACCTGGCCTTTGAACTTAATGCGAGTTATTCTGACTAAGACTTGCTAAGTTGGATGGCGTTCAACTTGTCGTCCGGATGGGGACAGCTGGCCTCCTCGCGTATCTCTTCTGATACGAACCGTGGTTATTGAACAGTGGTAGCTGGTGGCAGTAAATGCCACAGCTAAGCCCGTAGCCCTCTCGGGATCCTACACGGAATGGACGCCGAGGATTGCTACCTAGAAATCTACGGTGTTAAACGATTTGCCCTGATTAAAAAGGGAATGCCTAGGGTTTGGTCTGTCATTTGAATGGGTTGCTTGCGGAGCCGCACTCTCCCGATGATGGATTCCTCCGTCGTTCTACCACTGTATACTTTGATTTTCTCTTGGTTTAGAATGAAACAACCCGCTACCTTCACTGAGACGATGGCCCACTTCGGTCGAGGATGATGCTGGTGGTCTTCTGTGTTTGAGTGGCCGAGTTTTCGTTCGAGTTCAGGTAAACTCTTGCCTTTTAAAATGTGACTGAGTTTTTGTCTCTTATTTCAATGATATGATTAATTTATTGAGTGCGATTTGTGCTTGTTCAGGATGCAAGGCGAGAAGATTTGCGGCGATAAGAGTTCACAGGGTTTCAATTTAATCTGCATATCTCCGGGTGAGTTACCCTAGCCCAATGGGCGTTACGCTTTCATTTAGCTCTAAATCGTTTCCTGAATATTGTTTCTCTTTATGCCAGGAGTTTACTGTGCTCCGTTATGGCTTACACGAAATATGAGCTCTCAGCAGGGGACTTCTGTCACTGAGGGTTTTTGTCTCCTTTTGTTAAATCCTGGGTAGTTATAGTTTAGGGCCGGGTTTGGCAACCTGAACTTACTCGAGACTCCTCGAGGAACCCGTTGCATGTAATGATGAGCTTTCGAACTCATTTGTTTTCAGAGAAATGTAGCTGGTTGGCATACTGTTTATTCATACAATGTTTGTACAGATATTATTTGTTCGGGTGTGAGTTAGTTAGTCCCGGGTTCGGCCGAGTTTAATGGACATTATACTGTATTATACTCAGATATTTCTATGAAATTTGACTCATTTTATTGCATGATCTGTTATTGTTAATGCGTCTGGCTTTTATGCGGACTATTTATTCTCTTCACTAATTATTCGTTTGTCATATGAGGTTTATACAATGTTTAGCATTCGCTGCCTTGCATTGAGAAAATACTTTTGTTTTCCTGTTAAGAGATATTCCAATGTATTACGGTCATGGACATAGTTATGAGTTGCGGTTGTAGTTATTTACCTGTCGAGGTATCGATTCCTCTTACGGAATGCCTCCGTAGGATCTTGTACCTGATATATATATATCTATATTGATGATTCCTTTTTCCACAGAATTCTGTTCACGGATTTACGATATATATTCTTTCTTGTTGATGCTATGGATAGAGCTCAGTTAAAAAAATTATCTGCAAGGCATGTTTTTATGGTTTCATACATAGGTCATTTACCTCCTTCCATGATTCCTATAACAGGTTCCCCGTCTCAGGTCATATATTGTTTTTAGTTAAATCTATCTGGTTACGAGTCTGTATAATGCTATGCACAGTCACTTGTCCCTCGTGGTACTAGCGCTGGAAGCAATATAAGATCAGTAAACCCCTCTGGAATTTACAACTTGTGGTATAGTTAATTTAATGTTGCTGTACGTTGGTTAACCACTTATAATGAAATCTTTTTCATATTGCCGAACAGTCTACTGCTTGTTGTCTTATATATTGTTTACACAGAATAGCAGTATTTTATTTTCTATTTTGACTGTGCTTCTACAGCTATGAATCGCACAGCGTTATTTTCTGCTTTGTTTTACATTCAGCAGAGTACTGGTTATTCCCTGTTGATATTCTCTGAGTTTGTCTAACGGTTACTATAAACTGAGGATTTACCCTGTCAGTCTTAATTAAAAAGAAAAGAGATAAATGAACTACTCAGTACATCCTTATACTACTCTCTCATTCACAGTTAAACAATAACCCCTACAGATTTATAAAGAATTCTTAAGTAAATACTGTAATCATATTGTACTTACCTGTACTGTTCTTTTCTTAGTTTCTGATCCTTTCCAGAATGGAGAAACTCATTTAAAGCTTGTTATCCTCCCAACCACGAGATCAGTCATTCAGACTTGATTCTCTCCCCCAAGTGCACTTGTCGGCCACTGCCGTCAGCAATGTGATGCACACTAGTAGCTGTGCAGTATAACGCACAACAGTGCTGGTGCTATCTGGTCCTCACCAGACATAGCACTATCCTCTCTTGCTTCTGTGCCTTCTCCTCCTTTCCCCTGTTTGTTCCTCAACAGCCCAGGCCTTTTCCTCTTTTCCATTTCTATGGAAAAAGGGAAAGTAGTTAGGGTTGCCCCTATTTGCTGGCAACTGTTTCTTTTAATTAAGCAAGAGGAAGGAAATAACTTTTCTCATAAAGTTACTTACAATATTACTTAATCCATAATTTTGAACTAATAATATTTCAACATTAATAAAGTAATAATTCCTGATTCATATTTACCTAGCACGGTAAATTAGGAAATTTATTCATATAACTGTTTGGTCATTACACAACCACGACGACCAAATCAAATGAAAGAAATTGGGCACTTCACCAAAGTTCCTATCACTTTTTAAAAATAAATTATTTCTAATATTTTGAAAATTTCACTTAACATATTATTAAAAAAAAATTAATAAACAATGTAATGTTTATCTATAAATTAAAAATTTTCAAATTTAAAATACATGTATTTTAAAAAAATCACTATTAAATATTAATTTTGTTTTTTATTTCTTAAGGAAACAAAACAAGTTGATTATAAAATAATGTATAATACTCCATCCAATGCTCAAGTGCATGGATCAATACTATTATATACAGTCTCCTAAAAATATTAAAAAAAAAGAAAACTTAAAATAACGAAAAGCTTAAAATATATAATTAAGCTAAAATATAATGTTTTGTCCTATGCATAAGTGCATGAATCATTGACATTATGTTTAACAGATAATTATTTTTTTAATACATCATGATTTTGCCAACAAATAAGTGCATGAATGAGTAATATTATCGTTATACCATTATATGGAATTGATAAGTTTTTATTTTGAATATTTAATATAAGTTTCTAGTTTATAATTATTATTTAAATAAAGTGTATTTATATTAAATATGAGGTAATTATATAGATTGTATTCCTATTAAATAATAGAGCATTTCAAGATTTTGATAATTCCTAAAATTTTGTTTATTTTTCAAATTATTTTTTATTTATAAATTAAAAATATTTTTACAAATATGGTTGATAATTTATTTTTTTTAAAATATTATTATTAATATTAAATAGTAATTACTATTATAATTAATTTTATATTTTTAGGGAAAGTAAGGAAAAAGTGGTGGTTTAAGTTTTGTCATTGATGCACTTGATATGTTAATTTAGTTAATTAAACATGATTTTGAAGTAAAAATATAATTATAATTTAAAAAGGAAGCTTGAAAACATTTAATGATAATTTAAAATTTTATTTAAGTAGAATTAAAAGTGAAAGTTCAAGATTATTTTATTAGTTTTCAAAAAATATTTCGTAAGTTATATATTTAATTTTGAAATAAATTTTTTACATAAATAAATTTAATCATAATTTTATATATGTGTAATTTTGATTTTTCTCTTATGCATATGTGAATATGAAGATCTACTTTGATGAGGATTAAAACTCGCGGAAGAAGCAGAACGAGGGTTTTGAATGGGGAGTGACGGGTGTGAGCTAGTAACAATGGAGGGGTGAGGAGGGGGAGCTCCACTCCCTCTTACAGTCATGTAGTTGCGAATAGAAGTAAGGAGGCTAGTTCGAATCGATTCAAGAAACCAATGGAGGCAGAAACGGAGAAGATAAGCACAAAAAAGCTGGCAAGCATCAAATCTCACGAACAGGAAGAGAATCACAAGGAAGTCAGAAGAGAGAAGAGAACAAGAGACAGTAGTTAGAGAACTAAGTGCAAGACTGTGACAAGACACTGCTGTTATAGACATTTTTGGGCACTGCAACCCCAATCATACATGTCCATAAACCAAGGGCTTCTAAGTCCCTAAAAGTGTTGCTTCACACCCTAAAGTAACAAGGTCAGCTGATTACATCATCTCCCAGAAGTTCTCCATGGAAAACTGCTCAGAACTGGTCAAAACTGGACCATACAAGCTGCTCTGTGCTAAGGGTGTGATGCATCTCACCTGCTCAGTGCAAAAAGTGTGATGCATACTGGAAAACCCTTCTGTAGGGTGCAATGAGTAGGGGTAGAAAAATGGCAGAAACAATTTGCAAGGTGGATGATCATGGAATCTTCCAGAAACTTCTCCTGTGACACTTGCCTCTCTGAATTCACCCAGGGATGAGTAAGAGATCATCAATCTCCAAGTGGAATCAAGAACTATCAGAGAGAGGACACTAATCCAATAAATCCCAGAAGCTGACTCCACCCCCCTGCAATCATCTATATTATGGATCCCTCATCTCAGAGATCTTAGAGGCTGGAATCTTGTATCTTGTAAGGAAGTGATGGTTTGGTTTCCTGGTGCATATTTCATAGTGTTGGGTTGATCTAAGCTTTTTCATGAGGTTGAAGAAAGGGCTTTCATGCTGGAGATTGGACGCTGGGTCAGAACAATGGGTTTGTAATCCTCTTTTCTATTCTTGTATTAATAAAGCTGATTCCAAGTTTTCCTCCACATTCTTGCTATGTTTGATTGATATATGCATTTGTGTGGTCAATATATATCTGGTCCTATATTGTTTATGATTGTAGATCTCTGTTCTTCGATAGTATTATGTTGCTTTGATTCCACAGGTGCTCTTTGAAGCTGGGTAAGTGAAGAAGGAGCGGCAAAGATCTATCAAAAGGCAAAAGAACCAAGCAAGGAACCAAGAGCAAGACTGAGGTTGCTGTCCTTTGTTTCCCTCTTATCTACTTCTCATAAAGGAAAGCGAAAGTAGTTTTGGTTTGTTTATTTCTAAGATAGCTACCCGTCTTAGTGGGACTAGCAGTTCCGAGTGGACACTAGATTTCCCGATAACAAAATGGTGACTCCGCTGGGGACCGAATAACTTGTTTGCTTGTCTATATTTGTTTGTTTAATAAACTTATAGACGGAGCCTGAAGTCAAGCCAGCTAGCTTTCGAACTGCATTTGCTATGCAAGTGCAAAGTAGATCAATGCTGCTTCAGTCTATCTCCGGGTTTTGTTTATAAACTAAACAATCGATTTGCAAACATCCTAATTGCCTTGGTGGTGGCTCTAGTAACCTCATTAGATCAAACCCTGTGATTTATATTTACTGAACATCACTTGCTCGGCCTAAATCCCCGAACTGAGCTGCAAACTATGATCAAGAACCAAGTTAAAGTCTCGCCCTAGCACCATCTCACCCCCTCTTCAAGGAAATCTGGATGCATCGCACCTCCCGTGTGCAGTAGGTGGGATGCATCCCTGTTTTCCTACGTAACAGGTGCGATGATCAGATAAGGCTAATTTTGCCTTCAGACTTTGGTTTTTCTTCACTCCCTTTAGCTCTATTCAGGAGTTTTGCTATCTGTGATCTGTATACCACTGTGGAAACCCCCTTCCTTTCCATTATTCCACCTCCATTGTGCAAAGAACTGTGAACGTTTTTGTGTATTGTGTGCATTTTCAGTTCTCTTTTACAAAGAAGTAGCGTAATCGAATTGTCGTTTCTTGATTTGGAAGTGTCGCAAGTGTCGTTTTCAGTCATAGAAAATAATCCTATTGTTCTTGATGGTTGATTATACTGTTACTCTTGTATTTGATTTGAATTAGTAGTTTTTCAAGTGTCGAAAACAATTTTCAATTCGAAATCGCAAAGTGTCGTTATTATCTTCCTTTCGTTTTGAAGAGAAATTTGTTAGTACTGTCGCTTTGAAAAGATAATTTAAATTTGTACTCAACATTCTTTTTGTCATTCACACATTACGGAAAACAAATACATGCATGTGCATTTGCGTTTAGACTGCTTACTGGTTTGATTTAGGACAGTGCATCTAGTGTGTGCTCTATGCTCTATGCTCTATGTTGAAAGAATCTCATTTCTTTTTCCTTAGTAGCTACAATTTTCATTGCAAAAAGAAGATTAAACGATTGTTTATCATCTTAGATTGCATTTTAGGAATTATATATCTACATCACGCGGTGAACCTGAAAGGAAAATTTCTTAAGCAAGATCAATTGTAAAATAAATTCAATAAACATAAAAACGCTTTGGGAACTTAACGCACAACATTTAGAAGTCTAGGTAGAGACGTATTCCGGCGTCGTATCCTGGTAACTTGTCGCTTTCATTGCTGGTTGGGTTGATCCTCTCTTTGAGACGACCAGTGCCAGTACGAACTTGTGCTCCCACGTACCATTGAGTATATATTGGGAGACCACAATAGGCTATATCCTTTATCCATAGGAAGCCGTGTCTGCCACCCTATCGATCACAATGCACTGAACATAGCATTCGGGAAGATTGACTGTCGTACCATAAAAAGTATTCTACAGTTTTGTGATTGGTTTGGTAATCCCTCTATCTAGATTTCCAGAATAGTCTCTTTCATTCCTTTTCAGACTCCTTAAAGGAAGAGGTCCATCTAAGCACTTGTCACTTCAGGCTCATGAAAAATCGAAGGTGAAAAATAAGTTGTGTCAAAGCATCTAAAATTCATTTAATTCGGAATCATTTTCCCCTTTTATTTTGAGTTGATCAAATAATCCGCAATCGTGGAAGAACGTCAATCAAAACCCCGTCGTTCGCGGAGGCTTACGAGTCAACCGTCGTTGACTCCGGAAATGAAACTATTCCAGACAAAGCAAACTCATTTAACCGGATCGAAGTCCCTTGGTTTGGTTGGAACAAGTATTCCGACATCCTTAGAGAATCTGGTTACTCTGAACATTTTTGCTATCCCTGCCTCTACAGAAGAAATTCCGCAGCCACAAAAGGACATTACAACTTATCCTTGTGTGACGGTAAACACTTGTATTCCCGAACCAACTCCATCTACAGCTGATTCGGAAGGTGTTACTCCCCAAACATCTGTCGCTGCAGAACTTATACCTTCTTCGGCACCGGAAATATTTTACGGGCCTGATGGTCTACCTCTTCTGCCTGGATTGATTGCCATAGAAGAGATTGTGGAGGATCCTCCATCTAGCGCTCCATCACAATTTGAAGCTGGGATCACCCTATATCCTTCTTCATCAGAAGTTAGTTTCTTGCCATCGGAAGTTCCTGAAGAATCGCTAAGGAATATTTTGGATAGACTAAATATGTTTGAACAACCGTCAACATCTAGGACTGTGTCATCTAACACAGTAGCAGCAGAACTTCCTGCTGCTACTCCGACAATGTTCACCGGTATACCATCTGTCCCAACTAGCTCTCAATCGCTGGATGGAGTCCATCCAGGGGCTGTTTCGATAGTATGGACTGTTATCGTTTGTTCGTCCATAATAATATCTGGAATCTCTTATGTTGAGTCTCAACAAATTGATCCTTCATAGTGTCAATTTGGGAAATCCGGTCCCTAAAGGCAAATCATTCCTTTGAGCACTGGGTTACCGCCGTATGGAGGGTAGTATACCCTTTCATTGTCTCCTCCGGGAGAACAACCATACGAGATTTCACAACAGAATTCAGGGTATGCTAGAATTACATCTAGCAGTTGGGTACCAATACTGCCTCAACTACCAAGAGTTGTATACTCGATGCAACAAAGTTTACCTGTGTCAAATATCCCCACTACGCCGGCTATCGTGACAGTGTCGCAAGTACAAGCGTTTCCTGTTGTATGCCAACCTCAGGTTTCTCAGGTCGTAATGCAACAACCTCTTATTCCTGCGACGCAACCACAATCACTGAATAGTGGAATGGCCTAGGTTCAAACGGGGACCATTACCCCTCATCCTGGTCAAATAGTTAGTACTTGACAACAGCTCATGGCTTCACAACCATGGATGGTACAATACCAACAACCGTAATTCCAACAAGCTTACCAAGGATCTGAGCAATGAGTCTTTGCAAGTAATGGGCAGCCGTACATTCAAAACGGTCAACATCAATCATATCATAATGGTCATGCCCATCAACCTTACCAAAGTTACCAACATCAAATGCATTATGCTGGTATGAAAAGGCCAACTTCTCAGGCAATTCCATCTTATCCTGGGTATGCTTCACCGAGCCTGAGTCAACAGTTGCCTTTCGTGGCAACTTTAGAGTTACCAGATCTAAATCGACTAACGAATGATCCAATTGCTTACGCCCCTTGGTGGCCGGCAATTCAACATAAACTTCTGTCAGATATTCCTAAATTTAAAGGAAATCCGGGTGAAGACCTGTCGAATCATGGATGACATTTCATCTGTGGTGTTCATCAAACACTCTCAATGATGATTCGATCAGGCTTCGCCTTTTTCAGTGAACGTTAACTGGTCCGGCAGCAAAATGGTATATCAAATTGCCTAGAGATTCGTTTGATAACTTCAGTACCCTAGCCACAACCTTTTTAACCCATTTTTAGTTACCCATAAGGTACGAAACGGGAACAAAGCTTCTTACCAATTTCAAGCAAATGACAGCCACTCACATATTTGATCATATTCATGAGTGGCGACATCATCGTAGAATGGTAAAAACATATGTTCCTGATCAGCTGTTGGCTGAATGGTTTATTAAGTCATTGTTACCTTCTATTATAGAAGATGTGGCAAAGGGAGGAGTCGTCACTGAAGAGCAAGTTATTGCTCGTGCACAGTATCTAGACTTGATCTATACTCAGTTTGGCACGCTCTACGATAAAATCCCTGATGCTCCTAGACTGGAATTTTCCGTTCCTCCCCCTCCTAAATCAAACAAAGACTCTCATGCTGGCGATGCCGTGATAGGTACGACTAGCACGAAAATCGTAAGGGCTACGTCGAAGAAGGCCCATATGGTTTCAAGTCAAAATGCAAATGAGGAACTTCTTGCCTCGAAGGTTAATGCTGTGTCGACTAACAAGGGCAAGAAATCGAAGCAACCAGGGGGCAAGAAGAAAGGGAAAAGAAAAAAGAAGAAAAGGATGAATCGTCTCCTGAAAAATCTTCTGCAAACCCTTCTGGGCAAAGGAAACCTCCTTCGGGGTGTCAGATATGCGATTAGGATCATCAGACAAGAGATTGTCCACATAAAGCTAAGCTTAGAATATTCTTACAAAGTTCAAAAACCTCAGCGGTATTGACCGATCCGTTTCCAAACCCGGGAACCAATCTGGTTACTAGCGACAATGCTTCCCGATCCCAAGTGCTTATGTTGTCCATTTCGAAGCAGCAAAATGATGCTTTGATATCGACAAGGAATAAAGATTACAGGAATCCACAGTTGTCGAACAACAAGGCTAATGATCAACCTAGTAGTTCGACAACAACTTCGACCAAAGTTGTGCCACCCATAATTCCTAAGCTAATGATAAAGCTGCCGAAGGGAGTAGTACACAAATTGACATTTAATCCTCGTGCCAGAGTAGCACAACATTATAATATAGTGGAGGATCTGGCCCAATCGTCGTCCGCTATGTCGACACTTGAGGTACTACAAAATTGCCCCTCCCAAAAGAAGGCTTTATTATTATCAATAGGTGGGATTGACCCAACGGATTCCAATCTTGTGGCGTTTATTCGTAAAGGATATGACCCTCAGTTACCAACTCAACTAGCTTTCCTTATTCAAGTGAAAGCCCTCAGCAAAACTGTTCATCGAACAATTATTGATGAGGGGGCATCTACATGTATTATGTCGATGAGTTGCTAGAAAACTTTAGGATCTCCACCCTTGTCACGATCGTCGACGACATTAAAAACATTTGATGGATGAACATACACCCCATACGGGATTTTAAGTAACTTGCAAGTTGAACTGGGGGGCAAAACAATAGAAATTGATGTTGAAGTAATCGACGGAAACCTCGATTACAACATCCCACTGGGAAGGCCCTAGATATATGTAATGGTTGCCGTTGTGTCAACCTCCTTCGGGAAGATTGCATTTTCCTTCCAAGGAGGAATTACAATCGTCAACCAACAAACATTTCTACCCAACAGTTCGAAAGTTACAGAAAGCATTGCGATGATCCACGGAAGCCCTCATTCACTTCAAAATATTGGAGTAGGCCTACTAAAAGACCTTACAATGATGGGGATTTTTGCCCTACCGCCTCCAAACAATTTGGCGAAAGTGGCCACGGTGGGAACCTGCAATATGATATCTTCTAGATTCAAAAGATTCCTGAACATTTTAACAGCATTGATCATCGCCATTTTAGAAATATTGTAGCAATCAATTTTCTTGGCCTGGGGGGCAAACCCAAATCAATGCTCATCGAGTGTTTGGATAGATAGGTCTAAGGAATATGGCACCTCTTCAGATCCTTGGTCGCATGTACATTCTACAGACAAAGGAATCATTCAGTCAATGATGACAGCAGAGGCACCATGGGAAGATTACCACCATCGTTCCCATCTTCTAGATTACCACGAAGATTATTCTACCGACCTTAATCATCCTTCAGTTTTTGATTTCCTATCAAATACTATAAATACTGTGGATTCCGAGGATGGTTCTTATCTTGTGTCGACCTCGTTAAAAAATGAAACAAGGAGTCATGAGGATAGTTCTTTTACTGTGTCAACCTCATTAAAAAATGAAACAATTCCCTTTCCAAATTGAGTCTTTGATTACAATCTCGTAAAATCCAAGTCGAGTCTTTCGAAGATCTCGAAGGTAAACCTTCATTCCAACCACCGTGTTGAATGCAATGAAGCTTGGGGGGCATGCACCTAGATTTGCGTTATTATGCTAGGGGCATGCAAACTTATCATGAGCAGTGTTACCGTAGGGTTCAAGCTCGTTAAAAAATAAACCCGCCACGAGAAGTGTTACTGCAGGGTTCAAGCTCGTTAAAAATTAAACTCGCCGCGAGCAGTTTTTATGCGAAGTTCAAGCTCGTTAAAAATTAAACCTAAGTAATGAGCAAATGTTTCCCCCAGAGTTTAAGCTCATTAAAAAATGAACCAATCTCCGGTAAATAACCATTGCGAATACATTATCATTAGCTTTTGAGCCTTGGTCATGTTCTCATCATCACCTCCACTCTTTTTTAGCCAATCATATGCCTCCATTTGATTGTTTACCCTTTTTGAGGAACATCTGCAATGAGTGATCTTGTTAGCCATCCTTTTGACAATGCCGTGATTGGAAAATTCCAAATCTTACCTGGAATCAGCTGCTACCCAAAAATATCACTCGCTCCTCAAAAAAACGAGTCTCCTTTAAGCTTTTTTCATCTGACTCGTAAAATATGAAAAGATTTCCGAGAAATTGGCCTCTCCAGCTCATTAAAGCTATCGGAAGTGCTATCCCTCCTCTAGATTTTAAACTTTTTGGACCTGAGGGATTATTACACAAAACGATCGAGCGCTTGTCTTGTTCGGCTCGTTAAAACTATTGAAAATTCATCCCTTTCGTATTATTTTATACATTTTCGGAAATAAGGGATTATATGACAAAAAAGAATCATTGGAGTTTCCTTTCTGTCCCTTTTCAGATTCTCTAAAATTGAAAAAGGACCGAGTTATCTTTGTTGTTAAACTCGTTAAAACCAATAGTGACAAACTTGTCCATATAGACAAGAACGAGTTTCACTATCGCTAGGCTCGTTAAAACATAGTGACGGGTTTGCCCAAAGGGAAAGTTCTAGAACAGGCATATGTTATCCTCCTCAAGCTTGATAAAAATAAAGAGGTACTGGTCAGCAATGACTGGGGAAAAATTGGGAAGAAAACTTGAAGAAACTTTATTGGTAGCAAGTCGCTCTTGAACATGACACTTTCACTCCATGTCTGAGTCGGGTTGGGTTATTCCGTTCACTGGTCATATTACCAATGGTCCATCGTACCATCCACCTTTGGGGTTAACGTTACCAATCCATTTCAGTGTCGCCGACATGTTCAAGAGAAGTTTCTCAGAGAATTGACCTGTGTCTCATCCGCTGCAATACATTCACACTCCATTCTTTCATGACCGCCACCCTGAACCTTGTATCATCAGATCGTTTTCACCTCCAAAATCATTTGCTCTGTTCTGTGTCATAGATGTGGGATTCATTAAGGCCCTCCTACGACGGGTTGCTTCTTGTCGACATCAGCTCATTATCCAAGAAGTCGACCTGGGAACAACCCTTTCAGTACTTTGAAGCTTGCATGCCTCAATGGCAAGTTTCTCACTTCCGGTGACAGGTTTACATCAATGGCTTTGGACCGAAAGATTTTACGTGGTGTTCGATGCCAAGTCCCATTTTCACACCACGTGAATTGTACTATAATACCTTGGGGGTCATCATCATTATCAGTGATTCCTCTCGCGCCTGGTAACAGCTTACATCATTGGCTGGTAATCAGGCGATGTCTTTCCATGTTCGACTCCAAAACATCTTTCACATGGATCGACTTGTACTCCGGGCAAAGATTGAACGAGTTTGAAGACCCCGAATCTAGTTTCATCCATCCGAGCTATGATATATTCAGGAATATAAAGACATAAAATGTACATCATTGCCTAACAGATGATCATCTGAATCAAAGGATGATGACTCTGTCTGAATCATCAGTCTGCTACACAGACGGTTGTCTGTCCTATGTACATGAAAATGAATTTTAAAGCTGAGCATGGAAATGCCCGCCTCAGCTAGAACATGAAAAATATTATGAAGATAATGTATTGTGTTGAATCTTATTACAAGTCGCCTTCTAGTTCGAAAAAAGGTCAGATCCTCATGATAAAGCATTTCACCCAAAATCAAAAGATTAACGACCTCATGCTTTAGGGGGCAACTGTTATAGACATTTTTGGGCACTACAACCCCAATCATACATGTCCATAAACCAAGGGCTTCTAAGTCCCTAAAAGTGTTGCTTCACACCCTAAAGGAACAAGGTCAGCTAATTACATCATCTCCCAGAAGTTCGCCATGGAAAACTACTCAGAACTAGTCAACACTGGACCATACAGGCTACTCCGTGCTAAGGGTGCGATGCATCTCACCTTCTCAGTGCAAAAAGTGTGATGCATACTGGAAAGCCCTTCTGTAGGGTGCGATGAGCGAGAGTAGACAAATAGAAGAGACAATCTGCAAGGTGGATGATCATGGAATCTTCCAGAAACTTCTCCTATGACACTTCTCTCTGAATTCGCCCAGGGATGAGTAAGAGATCATCAATCTCCAAGTGCAATCAAGAACTATCAGAGAGAGGACACTAATCAAAATCTCAGAAGCTGACTCACCCCCCTGCAATCATCTATATATGGATCCCTCATCTCAGATATCCAGAGGTTGGAATCTTGTATCTTGTAAGGAAGTGCTGTTGGTTTCCTGGTGGAATATCATAGTGTTGGGTGATCTAAGCTTTTCATGACGTGAAGAAGGGCTTTCATGCTGGGAGGATGACGCTAGGTTAGAACAATGGGTTGTAATCCCCTTTGCTATTCTTGAAATTAATAAAGCTATTCAAGTTTTCCTCCACATTCTTGTATGTTTGATGATATATGCATTTGTGTGGTCAATATATATCTGGTCCTATATTGTTTATGATTGTAGATCTCTGTTCTTCAATAGTATTATGTTGCTTTGATTCCACAGGTGCTCTTTGAATCTGGGTAAGCGAAGAAGGAGTGGCAAAGATTTGTCAGAAGGGAGAGGAACCAAGCAAGGAACCAAGTGCAAGGCTGAGGTTGGTGTCCTTTGTTCCCCTCTTATATACTTCTCATAAAGGAAAGTGAAAGTAGTTTTGGTTTGTTTGTTTCTAAGATAGCTACCCATCTTAGTGGGACTAGCAGCTCTGAGTGGACACTAGATTTCCCGATAACAACTGCAAACCTAGGTCAACCATTAAACCCTGGGTTGTCTTAAATGATCCAACGCAACAAGTGCATAGGGATCATATGGCGGCATACGTAGTTATATGCAAATTTATGGGAATATGGCCAATGGAGAAGGCTTTCCACACATGGATAAGAAACCACTGGAAACCAAAGGGAAAAATTAACCTTCATCTTGGGTCCAAGGGTTTCCTCATAGTGGTTTTCACAAACCTAGAGGGCAAAGACAGAGTGTTGGAAGGAGGACCATATTTCTATGCTGCTGCACGCCTCTACATGCGACCATGGGTGATGAATTTTGTCCCAGAGTGAGAAACATTCACATCAGTACCGGTATGGATAAAAATCTACTCCCTACTTTTAGATTATTGGCTACCAGAATCCTTGAAAGCCATAGGCAATAAATTAGGTCATTTTTTAAAAATATCAGATGTGACTCTACGAGGTAAATATACCTCCTTCGCCCGCATATGTGTAGAAATGGACCTATCGGGAGCACTTCCGGATGAAATCTTTCTAGAAGTATATGATGAAGAATGGGTATGGGCGGTGGACTATGAACATGTCTCATTCAGATGTCGTAAATGTCATGAACACGGGCACCTCTTCAGAGCCTGCCCACTCAACAAACTGGAGGACAATATAAAAACCAACACATGCAAATATCTTGAAGGCTTTACTAAGGTGGGAGGCAAAGGAAAAGGAGGAAAAAAGCACCAAAAGAAAACTAAGGAGGATAAGAAACCAAGTCATAACAGTTTCAAGACTTTAGAAGAAGAAGGTGGGAACACTGAAATGGACCAGGCACCAGAGGATAATCTAGGAGAGAAGGAGAAAGATGACAGCATGGAAGAAATACATGAGAACAACAAACTACAGGAAGATTTTTTAAGCACTATGGAACTTGGTAGGGACCATGAGTTGAGGCCAAGTGAAGTTGGTACAGAGGACCACGAACTACAGGAGATTCTTGAGTGGGAGAATCTTGATCTAGAAAAGTTCCTGGAGCGGGGAACCACCAAAGGTGTTGATTCTATACCACAAGAGGACTTTGACAGAGTGCAACAACTCTTCCTCTGGAGAACTCAAGAAAAGGGTTCTGGAGTCAAAAGGAACCAGGATAGCTAGGAAAACAGAGGGGTAAAACTGATGGAGGTAACATCAGGACACTCTTCCAAGAACCCAGTCAAGAAAAGAGGAAGAAAGAGACAGAATGAGCTGCTGACAGAGTGTGGGAAACTCAGGATTAACTCAAGCAAGATGAAAGATCTTACGAGTTACTCATTTACAAACCTTTCATAATGAAGGTCACAACCTGGAACATTAGGGGTCTAGGAAGTAAAAGAAAACAAAGAAATCTCAAAAATAGAATAAAAGAAGAAAGACCAAATATGGTGTTCATACAGGAAACAAACTGTTCAATAGACAAAATCAGAGAGATACATAGCAGATGGCTTATTAAATACGATTATCTAGAAGTTAAAGCAAACAACACAGTAGGAGGGATTCTCACTCTCTAGAACCCCCAGAAACTTGCAATACTGGATGATGAAGCATCCAAGAATTACCTTTCGATGGTTATCCAACCTTTGGGTGACAAGGAACTCTATATGATCACAAATGTCTATGGTCCTCAAAAACTTAAAGACAAACTCAAGCTTCTCACCTCACTGGAGGAGCTGAGAGAGAGGTATCCTGTTATGCCCTAGGTTCTGGGAGGGGACTTTAACATGATCAAATCTCTTACAAAAAAAAAAGGGCGGGACCAGAATACTAGGCAGAGACTCCATTGCCTTCCAGAACTTCCTAAATGACATGAGGTTGGTGGATACAGAGACAATAAATGGTACCTTCACCTGGAACAATAAGAGGGGAGGGGCTTCTTAAGTTGCCTCTAAACTAGAGAGATTCATAATTTCGGAGGACCTCTTTCTCACTGGCTTTGACTTGACTGCTTTAATCCTTCCTTTCGGAGACTCGGATCACTGGCCTATCCAGCTTGAAGCTTATTTTATAGGCACGCCGAGGAATAGACATTTCAGGTTTGAAAATGTCTAGCTCACTAACCCTAACTTTATCACTAATATTTGAAAATGGTGGGTGGAAGACATGCCCATTCAAGGCATGAAGATGTTCCTACTGCAACAGAGACTGAAACACATCAAACTCAGGCTTAAAGAATGGAACAAAAATGAGTTTGGCAATATTTTCAAAGCCAAAATAGAAGTTGAACAGAAACTACAGGGAATTAACCAAATCCTCATCATAGATGGCTTTACCGAGGAAAGGAAAATGCAAGTTTACTATCTCCAACAGGAATGGGAAAACAAATCCTAGCAAGAGGATATCTTCTGGAGACAAAAATTGAGAGTGCAATGGATTAAAGAAGGGGAAAGAAATAAAAGTTTTTTCACAAGTCAACCATGGATCACAGGGCACATAACAAGATTGTAAAACTCATAGATAATCAAGGGAAAGATCTAAGTACCCACAAAGAAATGGAAACTGCTCTGGTACAACATTTTCAAATCATAGTAGAGGAGCCTCTCTTAGACAGATCACAATTTATCAACAGCTTCACACAATACATTCCAAAACTAGTAACCAGGGAAGATAATTGCAATATCAACAGGCCAGTGACTAAAGAAGAGGTCAATGAAGTCATCAAAGAGATGCAAAATGGGAAAGCTCCAAGCCCGGATGGGTTCAATGTAGACTTCTTCAAAACATGCTGGGAAATAGTCAAACAAGATATCCTTGATGTTGTGGAGGACTCGAGAAAATGTAAAACAGTTTTGAGGGCACTCAATGCATCTTTCATAGCCTTAATTCCAAAACAGGAAAAAGCTATCACACCAGATAGATTTAGACCCATAGCTTTATGCAATGTGGTGTACAAAATTATTTCTAAAGTTATTGCAAATAGACTCAAGCCCCTTCTTCCAACTCTTGTGTCTGAGGAGCAAACTGGATATGTGGAAGGAAGGCAAATTCTCAATAACATCATTCAAGCTCACGAGGTGATTCATTCTCTCAAAAGAAATAAGCAAGCACATATTATCATACAACTTGACCTAGTGAAAGCCTATGACAAGCGAAGATGGTCATACATCAAGGACGTTCTAAAAGTGTATGGCTTCAACCACAACTAAATAAGATGGGTAATGGCCCTTGTTACCATAGCTAGTTTTTCAATCATACTTAATGGCTCTCCATCCAAAACATTTAGCCCTTCGAGAGGCCTCCGAAAAGGAGATCCACTCTCCCCCTTCCTCTTCATTCTCATGATGGAAGGATTAGGCAAAGCGATCAAATCATCCAATGCGGAAGGAAGAATCCAAGGTCTCAAACTAACCCCAAATGGGGAAAACTTGACTCATCAAAAATTTGTGGATGATACCATGCTACAGGGTACACCCACGGTCAAGGAAGAAAAATATTTCAAACAAATCTTGAATGATTTTGCTATGGCTGCTGGTACAGAGGTAAGTCTCACAAAATCAAAAATTTTCTTTTTTAATACTAATATTGCAGTTCAAAGAAATCTCTCTAGAATTCTCGGCTTTCAAAGAGATCAACTACCCTCCAAATATCTAGGAATACCTCTCACCGACAAACCTCTTAGTAAGGAAGTTTGGGAGCCAGTGACTAATAAACTACAGGACAAAATCGGAAAATGGACAAGCAGATATTTGAATTTAGCAGGATGACTAGTGCTTACAAAGGTTGTCTTGCAAACCATCCCATCTTCATGTTTTCAGCTCTTCCTACCCCAAAAGGAGTTTTACAATACATCAGGAACATCCAAAGAGATTTTCTTTGGGGCAAAGAGGAAGAGAAAAGGAAATGGGCTCTGGTAGCTTGGGAAAAGCTCTGCAAACCCAAGATCCATGAAGGTTTGGGACTTCATGACATGGAAACCCTAAGCAAAGTTTTGGGGGGAAAACTTTGGTGGAGATGGCTAAAGGAAACGAGAACTTCTTCAGCCAAGCTCTAGAAACAGAACTATGCAAATAACTGGCGAGAAAGGGATGATATTCGAATGACAGGGATCATCAAGGGCTCCCACATTTGGAATAGTGCTCGGGAGAATAGAGCCATTGTTCAGAAGCATAGTTTCTGGGAGATCGGGGATGGAAACCTAGCCTGGTTTTGGGAAGATAATCGGCAATAGGAGCCTATCCTATGTAGAGAAGAACTAAATATTCTCAAGAATTACACTGACAACAAAGGGATGCTCAGGGTTAGTGACTTCTAGGATCAGACAAGGGACAAGGAAAAATGGAGAACATGGAAGGACCCAGTAGATAGTGATGAGACCCCTTTGAAGGACCAAGCAAGAGCTCTTGCAGTGATCCTAGAACAGAGAATGACTTTGACTTCAACATCGTCTGACCAACTAAGATGGGGAAGAAACAGCAAAGGCAACTTCAACCTCAAAGAAGCCAAGAGAATTGCCATTGGGCTTGACTTTCCAAACCCTAATAAGATATGGAAGGACCTACGGCAGAATCCGCACTGGATGAAAATCTAACTATTCATGTGGTTGGTGCATCATAAAAAAGTTCTGACTTGGGAAATATCAGAAAAAGAGGTTTAGCAGGTCCATATAGATGCCAATTGTGTGGTCTACAAGAAGAAATGATGGATCACCTTCTCAACCTCTGCCCTTTCACCTCTACCTTGTGGAATTGGGTAGCTTCACTCTTCAAGAAAACTGATAGGGACGAATACAACAACACTGGCACTTTAACAAATTGGAGGAGAATGACTCTGGTACTAGGTTTTTTGATCTAGGATGTATGGAAAGAATGCAACAATAGGATTTTCAAGAACAGAACTGGCTCAACCCAAAGCATCATAGCTCATATTTTAAGACAACTCAAAGAAACTGTGAGCACCCTTCTAAAGCAACACCCCAAGAACCCTCCTCTATACCAGGATTCTCTTATTCTTTTGCATTTGGGTCTCTAGTCACCTGTCCCCAAGGCATAAGCAAGATTGCAAGACATCCAACAGTGGGGTAGGACTTCTGGCAACCACCCCCTCATGGATTTTTGAAATTTAATATAGATGGAGCTTCAAAGGGAAACCCTGGGGTTGTTGGTTATGGAGGAGTCATCAGAGATGAGTAGGTAAACATAAAAGTCATCTTTCATAGTCATCTGGGTAATGCCACTAATAACATGGCGGAACTCATGGCCTTAAAGAAATTCCTAGAAATCTTGACTAAATCCAATCTACACAATACCCTCATAGAGGTAGACCTGAATTGACAATTAATTCTGTCAAAAATATAGGCAATGGAACATCACCAAAAAAAGTATCAAAGCACTGGCAGTTATTGCAGCTCTATCAACGTATACAATCCGATTTGAGAACCCTAAGAACACTCAGATTTGTTCATGTGCATAGAACAACCAACAGATTAGCGGATTGTCTCGCAAATGAGGGAGTGCTATGTACAAGAGATAACAGAAGCTATGCGTGGGATTCGACACCCTCAAGGAATTTGCGCGAGGACTATCACTGATAAGTGATTGCAGATAGGGAGTATTATCAATTTATGAAAGAAAATTAGCAAATCAACCAATGAAGTCAGGAGAAAATGAACCAATAACAGGGAAGAAGCAACGGGTAAACAGTGGGCAGGTTGACAGACAGCTGACCGATGATGGCAGAGAGTGCCAACATCCAACAGATTTCGGGAAGATAGATGCACGAAGGATATCGCATAAAACAGACCTGAAAAACTATAGAGTGGCGGTTTAAGCCCCCCATTGGGTTCGATTGGAAAGATAGAGAGTGGGCATGTTACCGGCCCGAAATCGACTCTGAACCATCAGATCGACGAGGGCTAGATCACACGGTAGTCAGGCCATAAAACAAGCTAAGGGATCTTCCACAAATCGGACCCGAAATTTTATAGAAAGATGGTTTTAGTTTCTATTCAGGTCTGAAAGGTAGTTAAGGAGCAGGTTAGTTGTTTGATCCGAAATCAATTTATACCGTTGGATCTTCAAGTGCTGGATCACTCAATCATTGGGTGGCCAAGTCAACCACATGTTAAGGCCTGTTTTTAGTCACGCATTGTTGCTTTGTGGGCCATAGGTTTTTGTGGGCCGTAGGTTATGTGGGCCCTCGTCATTAAGAGTTGTCGAGTTCTTTGTGGCTCGAGACTCACGACATTTAGCAGACCCAAAAGTCCCTTAGAAATTTTCAAATTTACCTTTCAGGTTAGGTTGGAAGGAAGGTTTTATACTGTGAAGCTTTGAGAATGAGCAGTTCATTGGTGGTTTAAGTATCATTCATTTTGTAGTTTTGTACGAGTCAGGTACGGGGTTGTGTCAACCCAGCTGTCTGCTAAGTGTTCACAAAGTTGGTGTTGTTGTTCTTGGCCCCATTAAAAGAGGATACATTATGTAATTTTTTCTTGGTTATTGGAAGGCTCCACTCTTACTAGATCAAAAAATATTTATGTGTGTAATTTTAAATTATTATTTTAATTTTTTTATTGTCAATAAATTATGGAAAATAATATATTTATAATAATAATAATATTAAACATTGTATAGGCTCTAAAAATTAGCTCAGTTAGTAAAGTGCTCGTTATTAAAGTCCTTGGTGCTATACAAGCTTTGTGTTTGTGGTTTAGTAGTAAATTTCTCATTATTAAAGTACCTGGTGCTATACAAGCTTTGTGGTTGTGATTTAGTTGATCTTACAAGACCATAAACTATATAAAAAAATACATTAAACACTATATAAATTAAAATACACATAGTTAAATTTAAATAATGTATATTTTAATATAAATTCTTATTCAAGCATGTTTTCTTGTCATATTATTCATGAGTTGAATGTGGAAGCTAATGGTTTGTCAAAGGAAGCATTAGCCCTCTAGAGTTGACATATATAAATTTTCCAATGGTGAGATTGAGTGCATGGTGATCAATATCTCTGTCTAATTTTTCTTTTAATTTTTGTATGTGGGATTATCAAATATTGATAAGATGGGGAGTTATCCCAGGAGTAGATATTGATAAGATGGGGAGTTATCCCAAGAGTTTTGATTCAATACATATGGTCTTTTTCTAGTCTTTAGCTTATAGGCTATAGAGATTCAAAATGTCTAGGTATATTAAAAAAAAAAAATTAATGTTATGTTAGAGGAAGGTCAAACAACAAAATGTATATATTTAAATCCAATAAATATATATAATTTTTCCATATATAAAACATGTATTAAATATATATATATATATTATTATATATAATATATAATATATTATTATTATATATATTAATATATATATATATATATATTATATACTACATTCATTTATAATAAACACCAAAACCTTATTCATCATACATATTTTACAGTAGAAGAAATAAAAATTATAAAATTATTTTAAATTATTATTAATTATAAAAAGATTTAATATATTGAGTTATATAAAAAAAATTAACAAAATTCTTAATTTATTATGAAGATTTAATTATAAATAAGCTTTGTTACAATATTATACCTTATCAATACTACATATCCTAAAAATTAGAATTCGTTTTTTACCACACACTTATTTATATAAAAAATAATAATTAATCAATTAAAAAAAAAACATAATTATTTTGAACTCCAATCTTCGATCTATAACTCTTACCAAAAATATTCTAACACATTCTCTAAAAATTGTGAACATAATTAAATTTAGTGATACATATATCTTAGCCTTATGTAATATTAAATTCTCTACAGAGATACATAGATGCATATTATTTACAAGAGTACAATAAGCCAAATTGTGAACATAATTAAATTTAGTGATACATATCTCTTAGCCTTATGTAATATTAAATTCTCTATAGAGATTCATAAATACATATTATTTACAAGAGTACAGTAAGCCTCGCTTGCCAATATTTTTAAAGAGTTTATTATTGATGGGCATGATTACTCTTTTTCTTTCTTTCTTTTTCTTTTTTTTTCTTTTTTTCTTTCTTTTCTTTTCTTTTTCTTTTTCTTTCTCTTTTCTTTTCTTTCTTTCTTTTTCTTTTCTTTTATTTTCTTTTTCCTTTTTTTCAATTTTTTTTTTTCAAAGTGGAAAACATATATTACTAGCAATTGCACCAAATGTTGCAAAGGAAATGCCATAAGGTGGTAGCATATGGAAAAAGAGAATAAATGAAGAGAGATGAATGATTGAATTCATAGAATGGATTCTTGTAGTGAAGGAAGACCTTTCTTGAATATTTTTAAGAGCATAAATGAAGAGAGATGAATGATTGGATTCATAGAATGGATTCTTGTAGTGAAGGAAGACCTTTCTTGAATTTTTTTTGAGATATGGCATGGGGAAATAATAGATAATTATGATTTGGATTGGATTGGCTTAGAAAGAAAACCTCGGGATCTTCTGTTTACTAACAATGGGAAAATGTTGGCTTGGATGATGATAAAATGATTGTGCTTCAGGTTTTCAATCTAAATTGGGGTATTTAGTTCTCATTTTTTATTTGTATTCAAACTATGGTTCCAATAGATCTCTTCACATTTTTCCAAAACACCCCCTCAGTATTTGTAGAATAAATGCCACTCTTGATCACTATAAAGATCTGGATGATTTCCATATTTTCTCCCTTCAGAGGAATGTTTTCTAAGTGTTTTATATAATTTATGCTACAAAAATGTTGATAAAATATCTACAATAATTTTTTGATGAGATGCACATTTAAAAAATTAAGTAGGGAAGTATTTGCATGACAAAGATAGGATGATTTAGTTTTTTTTCTTGGATATGCAAAGGGAAGGCCTTACTCTTGTGAGTGAACTTATTTTTCAATGTATATTCCTTGATGACTACCCTTTCGTCTTTGATTACAACATTTTTAGATGTTAATATCTCATGTTGGCTTTTCTCTTTTCCAAAGGAACAATGTGAATTGGAGTTCCTTGATCCCCACAATTTGTCTTATTCAAGGACATGGTTAGACACTAATCCTCTATTTTAACTATTTTGAATTCTACTATTTCTAGTGTGTATAAGTGGAGAAATCCAATGGTGTTCCAAGTTTGGAGGTCTCAAAGAAAGTGTTACAAATCTCATATTTTCTTATAAATCATCTTCAAACATTTGTAGTTTCAATGTGGTTTGGCCTTTCACATCAAAACTTATACTAGTGGATATTTTCAACCTAGATAAAGCAACATGAGGTATCTATATGCTCTAAATACTCTTCTTTAGTTTGTATCCTTAAGGAGTGTGATTTATTTGAGGAGCAAGTGTTTTTTTTACCCTGTGGTTTGACCCTCTCATTATGTATATTAGTAACATGGTCATTTATATTTTCCTTCTAGATTTAGCTTTTCATATTAATCATTTATTAACTCTGAAAATATCAATAATACATTGGAAATATTGAGAAAACCTAATCTTGAGCATAGTAAGTTGTGCCTTCATACATATGATCATGATGTGATGAGGTGAACTAGTGTATATTCAACAAAATGATCCTACACAAGGAAAAGTTTAGATGGGCATTCCCAACAAACAAAACATCTCCATAATGTGATGAGATGAACTAGTGTCTATTCAACAAAACAATCCTACACAAGGAAAAGTTTAAATGGGCATTCCCAAAAACCAAAACATCTCTGGGGTAACTTTTTCCAAACACAAGATCACTATAAAAAGATCAAAGGAAAAAAATCAAAATCACACTAACAATCTTGTCAAAAACCTTTTTTTAGATGATATAGATGACCAACTCACGTAATTTTAGACATTAAGATCAACCAAGGATAATAATATCTATTCGAAGCTATAAAATAAGGAATAATATATTCCTTTAGAAGATAGAGAAGAATATATGATTGTGGAGCCTTCACCATCATGAGGATCACTGGAAAATGAATTGCCTCTAGAAGAGAATGAAAAGACTTGATGAATCTAAGAACAATCATTCTTATAAGGAATTAGTAACTCATTATCACTTTGAAAAGTAGAATTTGGAATTATAATTAAACATTGTAGAACCTTCTCTTCTCTAGGGTGTGGCATGAATTTAAAATCAAAAAAGTGAAAAGGTGTGATATGAGGGTAAAAGATGTTAAGTATAAAAAAGTAAAATTAATGATTGTTTTTTAGTATATAAATGATTTGTTCATTAGATTAGTACTATGAAGTGTACTGCATACATCAAACATATAATCTTCATTCCATTTGTAAATAAAAATAGATAAAATATGAATTTTTTATTTAGTTTAAAAATATATATTTTTTAGAAAATAATAATTAAGATGTGAAAAACCATTATTTTGAAAAAGAAAGAAATATATCATAAATTAATAAGAAATTTTATCTAACATTACTTATGAAAATTTTAAAAATATAACTTTAAAATTTCTAAATCATTTTAATATGAAAACTTAACATGAAAATATGAATACTTCAAAATTTCAAACTCATTTAGTATGGAAAAAAAGAAAGTTTAACATTTTAATATGAAAATTTGAATACTTTAAAATTTCAAAGTCATTTAGTATGGAAAAATAATAATTTAATATGAAAATTTGAATAAATCACGACAAAATTTGATTGTGATGAAAAAGACATGGTTCCCTAAAGTTTCGTTAACCAAAATGGTAATTATTTGATTGTAATGGGAGAGAGAAGTTGCCTTAATCAAAATGGTTGTCCAATTGTAATGGGAGAGAGGTAATTGTTGCTCTATTCTTTGATATTGGAATTTTTACCATATATTTTTATATTTAAAACTTTTAACCATTTTAAAATCACTTAAATTATTAAAATTTTTTTTTTTTTTTATCAAAGTTCAACATTTTATCAATGTGATACCACCAAATCCCGCCAAAACACTACTGTTCAAAGAAGTTGTTGAGAGTGAGTTGTTGTTCAAACCCCGTCATTCAAGGAAGTTGTCTGAGAGCGAATTGTTGCTCTTGATAGCTGGAAGTTGAAACCTATATATATTTCGTTGTAAATAATTGCTTTCCCATGATTGATTGTGTTGCATATGTCAAACTCCCTGAATCCGCTCCAACTTGTAATGGTTAATTACTCTAATAGGTGTCCCTTTATTGGAATTTGGTATTTTAATCATTTTCCTAATTAATTCTTTTGATCGGTGGTCTAAATTGAAAGATGTCAGTGTATTCTCTAAAATGAAAGATGTTAGTATATTCTCTTCGTTCCTAGTCCATCAACTAATGGAATTAAAAGTGTTAGCTTCCTTTCATATCTAAATCACATGTTTAAACCATACTTAAATTAATTTTTTATAAAACATGATTAAAAATTCACTGTATCTGTTGTTTCTAGTCCATCAACAAATGGAATTAAAAGTGTTAACTTCCTTGCTTATCAATTCACTGTACCTGTCATTGCCAATGCATCAACGAATGGAATTAGAAGAGTTAACTTCCTTTCTTATCTAAATCACATGTTTAAACCATACTTGAATGATAACCACATATGTTAATTAGTGAAAAATGAATTAAAAATAAAAAAACATCCAATGCGACATGTATTGATTTTGAAACTTTTAACTCTTCACAACATATGTCTGTCTCTTCAACCACTTGTCAAGGGTTTTGTTGTTTTTATCCACTCCATTACTTGAGTGGTTAGTTATGCATGTCATTCGAAGGTATGCCCACTTAAGAGATAGTTATAGTGGATGGAATATGAATTTATTAAATAAATACATGATGTGTGGGTTGAATTGTTATTGCTAAAAAAACCACACTTATTATTGCATTGAACCAATTTTGACTCTTTTTGTAAAGTATCCCATTAACAAATAAATGTATGATAATTATCAATAATAAGTTTCATTATTATTTAAATAATTATAAATGGATATAGGCCTATTAGATTTTTTTATATAATAATACACCCTAATGTTCTTATTATATATTTAAGAATCATATCATTATAAAATATTTAATAGAGTGATGTTATATTAAAAATATTAAACTATAACTTTAAATAGATTAAATAATTTTTATGTCATATTATTTTGTTAAATTATATTATTAAAGTATTTTTTATAGTATATTATTTTTGTTAATTATATTATATTACGTTAGATTGTTATAGTATTAAATTATTTTATTAATTTAGAACATATTGAATTTATTAATTAAAATATTTATTGAAAAATGTTTGAATTAATATATTAATATTCATTAATAATAATATTAATTTATTTATTTATTAGCATTTATATATTGGTATATTAATTAAAGTGGTGATGATGATGGTGGTTAATGTCCATTGAGACCAAATTTTGGTATATCGGACCTAAAGAAACGAATTATTTAGTTTGATTTAAGATTTTATTCCTATGCTCAAAAAGCTTGGAGAGAAGCCTCCCGACCTCACTATAATTTTGACATCGTAAAAGACTAGGAAGGTCAGTGTTGCAATAAAAATTATGAAACTGAGATCTAATGTGGTTGTTTCAAGGGAACTCTAAGAGGAAGTGATTTTCATCCTCGATGTTCATATTCTCACAGAGATGGCAAATCTTTTCTATCCATAGTGTTTTAGGCACTGCCCAACTACCTGTTTCACTATGGAGCTCATAAGAGTTAATTCTAATCTTGGCTATATTAATTTTCTTCTTTGATCTAGTTAAAACAGTTAGATACTTTTGATCTTCAAGGGTGGGGTTGATGACCTCCTTATAATATCTTAATTTTTTTTTAGATGCTAAATCTTTCTCACACCACATTTTTTCTTTGACCTTAGAAGTAACAATATTTTTAATGTTATTAATTTTTTGCAATGCAACAGTCTCGTCAATCTCCCAATGGTTTACCAACCTCGTTTGAACCTTAGGTGGTTTTCACTGGAATTTAAAGCTAGCTTAGGAAGTCTATGATCTCCTATGTTATAGAGTTTGTTCTTGTACAACAGAAGCTTAGTTATACCTAGGCTCTCGATAGGGGAAATACCCACTTCTATAAGGAGAATAGGATAGAGTGTATTGCTTTTAATTATTAAACACTTAATAAATAATTAGTATAGTCAACTACATTAGTAGAACATAGTCAAATATGAATACGTTCACATTTGGTAACATAGTCAGATATGAATACGTTCACATTTGGTCAACCTATGTTTATCTTATTTTACAATAGCCAACTTTAATTCACTCAAAGCCCTATTCAATCATTGTAACATCAATAAATTAATTAAAAAAAATTACTCAAAACATTTTTCAAAATATGAGCATTATTTAATTTACTAATTTATTAATAATTAATTTATTAAATATCAGTGTTAATAATTAATTAATAGTAATAATTAATTAAATTTCAATATTAACACCATCATACCTGATATTCATGTTTGAATTAATTAAAATATTTAATAACATTAATTAAAACATTTAAAAATATATTAATATTAATTAATAATACTATTAATTTTTTTTTTTTTTTGTAAACATGGTAGTACTCTCTATATTTACTTTTTGCAAAAATTTACAGTCGAATCCTCCAATCAGTCACCTGCCCAAAGGAAACCAGGTGACCATCGGTCAGCATTGTATCCACTCCAAAATTTAAATAAGTTCATCAAAACCATTTTGTCTTTGCTAGCCATTACACATGTTCTTATCTTTCGCATTTCAAACAAAAACATTCAAAAACCAAAGATAATTAAACTAATCCTCATCAGAGGAAGCTATTTGAACTGTCACCTTTTCTTCCGGATTCAGCACCTTCCCTCCAGAGTTCTGCGACTTCACCCCTGGGCCTGGGAGTTCTCGTCCCTGCTGAAACATTTTCTAATTTATCTTCAATAGGGTCTACTCAATTCGGCCCAAAGCTAGATTATTCATGTAATTTTGTATATGAATTGTCACCAGTTCTTTCATAATTTCCCCCCGTATTGGGTCTGGTTCCTTGTTTCTTTCTTGCCTATTCAGCACTTCCCCTTCCATGTTCTCCTGGTGCAGGGTCATGGATCGGGCTACAATGTGTTTCATTATCCAATATTGTTGCAGAGTCCTGTTAAAGAGAGATTGCCGACCATTTTTCGTACCCGGGTCCGACAGCATTTCTTCCCATTCATCCATAGGGAAGTCTCTGCATCTCAGGTTATTTCTCAAATCTCTTTCCCAGCCCCATATTTGGTCTTTGACCTCCTTCAAATTTTCCTCCATGTAGGCATCAATTATTCTCTTCATCTGCTTGTCGTTTGGTTTCCTTCCTTTTTTCTTCCCTGTGCTGCTTGTTCCTTCTTCTTTTTGAACATTCTTCTTGATGCGCCTGAGTGCCATGTTTCTTCTTGTCTACGCCTTGGTACTCTTATTATGAGAATGCTTTGTTTGGGCTGCAGTTGCGCCCTTACCGATGGTCAGACCTATCACATAGCAAACACAATTGTCAGTTTTGGCCATTGGGGTTATATATTTGAATGGGGTATTTCTACCTCCCCTCATCATGGTTCTACTTTTTCAGTTTCTTTCTCTTTGATGTAGTGCTGAGGCCTCTCTAATTCTTTTAGGTTTCAGGCCCCCATAACTTTGACTTGCACTATGAAAGTTACCATTCTTTTCCTGGATCGAGTGCCCCGCCTTTCTTTCAAGGTCACTGCTTTCTCTCCTAGGCCTGCCTACCCCTTTCCCAGGTTTGGATTTCTCTGGTACAAAGACACCCTCATGATTTTCTTCAGTTTCTCCTCTCCCTATGAGGTGCTCCTGCTTCCTCCCTCATTTTTTTCGGGCTTTCCTTTCCCTCCTAACAGGGTTCACCTCAGCAAGCTGAGTCTCTGGGCTGGAATTTCCCGACGCATCAATTCTATTACAAGTGTCATGGATGGTTGGGTCCTCCATTTCCTTTCTCCTCCTCACATTACTTTTATGCCTGCCCTTCCTAGCCATAGCCCCCAAGGATTCTTCCTTGTCCCAAAATACCTTATCTCTATACTTGCTTCTGAGATTCTGAGGATCATCCCTATCTATCTTCAGGGCTACTCTATACTTCAAACTAAATATTTTTTTGAAGGATGGAGAGGGAAATTTTACATACTTGTCTACCTGGTTGCACTGTTCTATCTCCTACAGCTTTCGTTTGAGATCTGTGCTTTCTCTCTCGCCACCTTCCTTCTTTCACATCCACATGCAAAATGCATGGTTTCCCTTTGACTCTACTCCTTTAACATTCTCTTGTCTTAATTCTACTACCAGCTGTCCGCTTCTCCTTCCTTCCTTGGCTCACCTTCCTTCCCACTTGCCTTGGGATGCTGCCCATTTGTCTTGTCCTCCGTTCTTCATTAATGCCTCTCTTCTCCCGACTACTCTTGCCATTTGTTCACTGACTCCATGCTTCCATTTGGCATCCACTTGCAGCCCCTTCTCGGTCTTGATGTCCTGCCCTCCTGTCTTCCACACCTTTCCATTTTTGCCCCGACTCTTCTCGGGTCTATCCTTTCTCTGCCCTCTTCCATCATCCGATTCATCTATGTCCTTTCATCCATCCTTTGTTGTTCCATGGGTGATCTATTCTATCCTGCCTGCACCTGCCCGTGCCCTTCTTCCCTCCCATCAACATCAACCAAATTCGCTAGATGCTTGCTATGCCACCTATCTTCTTCAACTGCCTATACCATTTGTTTCATTTCCTCATTTTCACTAATCTCTTCCCCTCTCGCATCTAGCTGTTGCTCTCTATTTCGGCATCCCCAGTTTGCAAGGAGGTTCGTCGGGGCATTTCCTTTCCTTTTCACATGGGACAATATGCTGTATGCAATCTTCTATAGTTGTTGTTGTAATTCTGTTATTACCCAAGCCGCCCTCCAACTTTTTCTCAGCTTTTCAGTTGTTGTTCCCTGTTGTAGTTTTTTCATTGTTTCTATTACCAATATGGAGTCGCCTTCTATCTGCAGACTTTGGTACCCTTCTCTTATCGCTATCTCTAGTCCCCTATTTAGTGTGTGGTATTTTGCTTCATTGTTTGTGGCAATGCTAGAGTCCATTGTGTATGCCCATTTGATCTTCCCTTCCTTGTCTCTAAATATCCCTCCTATGCCAACCTCCCCTCGGTTTCCTTTGGCCGCCCCATCGAAATTTAGTTTTATGAACCCTTGTGGTGAGTTCCTATATCTTTCTTCAGCTCTTGCCTTGCTTGCCTCATGTTCCTTCCCTATCCTGTTTATGTTTTTTACTTTGATTTCCAATCGGTTCATAATGCTGGTCTCTGTTCCTTTTGTCTTCCAGTTGTCCTCTTTCCAGTTTTCCAGAATTACTATTTCTCTTATGTTTTTCATGATTTGGTTACACATTTCCCCTTTGTCTTTTTTTATCTTTGCTGAATATTACCCTGTTTCGTGCCTTCCAAAGGTTCCACAGGAGAAACCAATTGACAGATTCCAGGCATGGTTCAGGATTGTGTTGCGGTATGGCTTGCTACTCCACTACTCAATTGTTGTATTTATGCTTCCTATATTCCTATCTGTAATCTTGAATAGTTATTGGTGATTTTGCCATAGGTTGTTACTTACACTACAGGAGTTTGCGATGTGCTCCATGGTTTCTTCTTGGTTTTGGCACAATGCACATCATGAGGGACCATGCGTCCCTTTCCTTCTTAATTGGTCCCAAGTCAAGGTGTGCCCATGTAGCACTGTCTAGCTAAAAAACGCCACTTTTGGCCAAGTTTTTAACTGCCATATTCTTTTCCATTTTTTTATGTCTGAGTTTCCAACTCCTCCTGCCTTTATATGGTAACCTTATGAGATTGTAAACATGCCTTTTATGCGTTTACCCCATCTTATTATATCTAATACTTCTTTAATTGAAATTTTCCTTGTTGCCAATTCTTTTTGATAAATTATCCATTGATCAGTTTCTTGGGCTTCAGGCCAGTCACTCTTCGTCTTCCATTTTCTCCAGTAACTATTATGTTCCACTACCGAATAGTTTCTTACTGCATCTTCCACTATTTGGGTTGTGTACTGCTGAATTTCTTGGAGCTGAGGTTCCTGAATCAGGATTCCTCTCTGTTGCCATGCCTCCTGCCAAAATTCTGCTTTATCCCCTTCTCGAATTTCCCAAAAGCTGTTGTCTCTTATCAAGGCTCTATTCAGACTTGCCAAGTTCCAAATGGCTGAGCCCTTCCTTTCTAATAATGTTTGGATTTTTCCTTCCAGAGTCCTTGCTATCTCATATTTCTTTTCCCAAAGCAGTTTCCATTGGTCGTTCCCTCCTTGAACCCACCTCCACCATAATTTTGCCCCCATGACTTGGTTTAATACGTAAGTGTCTCTTAGTCCTAGACCTCCCTCTTTGATAGACTTTCTTAACCATGTCCATGAAATTAAAGCCCATTTTTTTTATTTGTTTGACCCTTGCCACATAAAATTTTTGAAGATTTGCACCATTTTCTGACATATGGTTTTAGGGATTGCTTGACTAGCCATCTGATAGACTGGCATAGCTTGAAGAACAGAATTCAAGAGTATAAGGTGGCGCAGGTTGTTGAATGTTCTGAGCATCCAATTATCCATTCTTTTTTGAATTTTCCATAACAATACTTTCCAATTCACTATTATGTTCTGTTGATCACTTAGTTGTACTCTTAAGTATTTTGTTGGAAACTGTCCAATTTTGAACCCCACTGTTCTTGCTAGGAAGGCTTGGCTCACCCTTGGCATTTTAAAGAAGAATATTTCAGTTTTCTCCTTATTCACCTCTGTTCCTAATGCTTTTGTGAATTCTGTAAGGATCTCCCCTAGTTTTTTTTGCTTCCTTGAGATTTGCTTGACTATACATCACTACATCATCCACGAATTATTGATGTGTAATGGTTAAGTCATCCCCCCATAATTTCAGTCCTTTGAACTCCCCTTTGCTTACTCTTGCTTTGATTAATTTACCTAATCTATTCGCTGCTAAAATGAACAAGAACGATGAAAGTGGATCTCCCTGTCTTAGGCTGCGGGAAGGTTTAAAGGTGTCTGTAGGGGTCCCATTGAGCAGGATTGACATGCTTGGTGTGGATATCATGGACATTATCCATGCTATCCATCTATCGTCAAATCCATAGGCTTGTATAATTTTTTGAAGATATTGCCAGCTAAGCTTATCATAGGATTTTGCTAAGTCAAGTTTAACCATCATTCCTTTATTTCCCATCTTCTTTAAGGAGTGAATCACCTCTTGAGCAACAAAAATCCCATCCATGATCTGCCTCCCTTTCACAAACCCTGTTTGTTCTTTTGCTATCAATTATGGGAGTAGAGGTTGTAATCCATTTACCATTATGGTCGCTAGAATTTTATAGATTACATTACAAAGAGCTATTGGTCTGAAGCTATGAGGTTCTTCAGCTTTTTCTACTTTTGGTATTAATCCCAAAAAGGTGGCATTTCATGCTGGATGCATTCTTTTATTGCTTCTTGATTCTTCTACTATGCTAACAATATCTTTTTTCATAAAACTCCATGTTGCTTGAAAGAATTCTGTTGTAAATCCATTCAGGCGAGGAGATTTATTTTTAGCCATTGTCTTTACTACTTCCTCTACCTCTTTCTCGATAATTACCCTTAGGAGAGCCAGGTTTTGTTCCTTGTTTACCTTTTTTGGGATGTATTGACTTATCTTTGCTATCTCCTCTTCTTTGTTACTTTACGGCTCTGTCAGTATGCCCTTGAAATGTTGGATTAGGAGATTTTCCATTTCCTCTTTTTGGATTACCGTGTTACCTTGTTTGTTTTTTAGGGAGAAAATTCTATTATGCTGCCTATGTTGCTGCATCGCTCAGTGGAAGAATTTTTTGTTATGTTCTCCCTCTTTTAACCACTGTACCCTTGACTTTTGACTCCATAGGATTTCCTCCTATTTTCTTCTTTCCTCCAATCTAATTAGCACCTCTCCTTCTTCCTACGCGAGCTCCTCTATTCTTCCTTCTTCTATTATTTTTTGTTGTATCCTTTTCATTGCTATTTGGAGTTGTTCCTGGTCTTTATGTATGTTTCCAAATTCTTCTTTGTTCCAAGTCTTAAGTTTGCTTTTCAACTCCTTAAGTCTCAGTTGGAGCGTGTGCATCTTATTCTTGCCTTGTATTTCCTCTTCGTTGTTCTGGCACCATTTTTCCATCTTTTCTATGAGTGTTAGATCTCTTAGCCAGAAGGCTTCAAACCTGAAAGGTTTGTGCTGGTTTTGATTGTTTATGGAAATTTCAAGTTTTACTGGCCAGTGGTCTGATCCTTGGCATGGTAAGATCATTGCTTAATAGAATATATCTTTACCAAGGAAGTGTTCTGTTGCTAAGAACTTGTCCAATCTGGAGGCTATCTGCATGCTGCCTCCTATTCTATTATTCCAGGTGTATTTTCCATTTATAGTGTTTATATTAATCAAATGTAGGGTTGTCTGGGTTTCCCTAAATCTCTCCATATCTGCATCCTCCCGTTGCAGTCCTCCTTTATTTTCCGTTGTGGTTGTGATCATATTAAAATCTCCTGCTATCACCCATAGTTTTTCTATGTGCACATTGCCCAGTCGAAGCACTTGTGTTAGGAAGGCCTCTCTCTCTATCAGTATGTGAGGCACATACACTACTGATACAAGGGAGATCATATCTATTGGTATGTGAGGCCCATCCTTGAGAGAATCTGTTGGGTCCCTATAATACTAGTGATTACCCCATTAATATTGTAGTTGCATCCCTTATTAATATTGTTGTGCCCCTATTATACCCATATTGTTATTACTGTTCCCCAAAGAATCCCTCTATTGTTATTTTTGTGGCTTTATATTATTACTGTTAGGTTGGCTGGGTTATATTGTGACTCCTTAGACTCCTATATATAGAAAGGAGGTTTTGTCATTTGAATCATCAAAGAATCATTCATTTGTGTAATGTAAAGGAGGTTGCCCCCTCAAAGATGTTGAATTCTAAGGCATTGATTTATCTTTTCTATCTTTTTGTGAGCTGATTTCATAACACTCAGAGATTGCATATCATACATGCAGCATTATACAACATGTAATTTTCTTATCATGTTAATGAAAATTACGCTTTTTTCTATGGGAAAACAATAAACTCTTCCATTTTATACTCAGGTGTCACATATTGGGAGTTTGGAAGACATCTTCAAATCATATTTTCCAGACTACACAAATACTTTGTTTTAGTCATGGTTTTGCAAAGCATTTTTTGGGAAGCCGGAGAATAATTAGGAGAAACTAGGAGAGGTTTTTCTTCAAAAAACTATAATATGCAATAACCTCCTTTACTTTTTATGCAGGTATTGTGGTTTGGGAGATATGACCCATTGAAAATATGTCTCACATGCACTGCACAACCACTACATAGGTCGTGCCCAGACCAACACACGCATGCTAAAGGTGAGCCACTTGTCAAGTTTTCAAAAGGCTGACATGGGGTAAATGTGGTGTCCAGATCATCTCCTTAGCATCTCACCATGTGTCATTTCTAGAAGGATGAAGTTCCAGGTGCTGCGCAGGATTTTTGAACAATCAGAAAAGCAGTTTTCGTGTTTTTTGCTATTTCAGTCATCATGATCAGTTCAAAGACTTATTAAGTTAATTTGTATTAAAAGCTTTGTTTTTTTAGGAAAATCTTTACTTTATGTTTTATGTCTTGAGGAAAGGCATCTAGAAAAACAACAGTTTTTTTGTTTTTGTGTCAGTTTTGGGACCGGTCCTTTCTTGGATCAAAGATGTAGGCAACTTAGACATAATTGCATCCTATATATTGATTATATATTCTGATGAATGAATACAAAAGTGTTTGTTGTTGGTTGAGTGAAGTGTTTGTGCTAATTTTCAGAGATTTCATGCATGTGTGATCAATCAATGATACATTTTTATTATGTATTGAGGGTCATCGATCTTAATATCCAAGGATTCTTACAGTATGGTGCACATGTTTTGTTCTGTTTGTTGTTAGTTGTTTTATTTCTTCTCTGTGTTATAATTATTTGATGTAAGTTGATTCAGAATTCAGTGTATCTGCTCTTTTTAAGTTGTCTTCACATTTCAAACTCAAATGAAATGATATACGCTCGTACATGTTATCTTCTATGTTCAGTTTTTCCTTCTCCGAGGAAGAATTTGTTTGTTTCAGTTTACCTTATATATACTGCAACCAACCTTTGTATCCCAGAGTCATGCTTACAAGCCTTGAAATAATTATTGATTTACTTGCAAAGTTAAAGGCTAAATTTATCATGTATTACTACCTATCAGGCCATTCACACTTCGACCAAATATTTTCAAAATTCCTTAGTCAGAACTGGTAATTGTTTTAAATCTTTGCTTCAGGTCTTTATATTTAAGAGTGAGGGAGCCCCCTCTGGCTAGAAAAGACCAGTTTCTAGCCCAAAGTGATTTTTGGTTACCTTTTCAGCCCTTTCCTCAGCATGAATGTTTTTTATGGAGTGATAACATAGTGGCGTCATTGTCGGGGAGTGAATGTTTTCATATTCCCCGAGAAATATCATCATAGTTTAGATCTTATTGTTGACAATCGATAGCATTCAGACACAAAAAAAGAGGTTGACCCATTCACCTGGGGACTCCACTTCAAGTTTCAACATTATCTAAAGAATCCACCGGTAGCAAGATCCAAGAATCAAGATGGGTTCAATTGCAAGAACAAATGTCAGATATCCTCCTATGGATAGATATCATATTACTGGATTTCCAAATTCTATGCCTCGTGTCGATTGGCCATGTTATCTGCCAAGATTCAAATATGAAGATGGAGATGATGTTGCTCCGCATCTAGTTAAATTTCACATGCATGTACGCAAGCTGAGGGTTCAATTTCTTGAAGATTGTCTCATGAAGATGTTCATGGCTACTCTGGAAGGAAAGGCAAGGTCATGGTATGAGAAATTACCAGTAGCTAGTTTATGTTCTATAGAGGATTTTCATGTAGTATTGTTTGAAAATTTTAAAGAATCTTATCCATTTTTATTGTTCATTCACAACTCTTGTGACCATTTTGTGAGTTTCATTGAATATTTGGAGACTTTTTATGAAGATGATGAGTTCATAGATGAGGAAATTTTAGAGGCCCTTCATGACAACCCATTTCATCACCAAGAAGAAATGGTAGCCTCTCTCTTAGATGAAAATGAAACCCAATAGGTGGATTGGAGCGGAGGACCACCAACGGGAAAATAAGCGCGCGACCAGGGATCGAGGTTCAGCGGGAGTTTTCATCCATGGAGGGATGTAGAGGATGGGGATCTTCTCCCTCCTACAAGGAGATCGTGGCCAACAAGGGAAAGAAGCCCCCAGAAAAATTAAGAAAGTTCACAGGAGAGGGAAAGAATAACACAGAAGAGGAGGAAGAAACGGCTAAAGTAAAAGAGAACAGTAGCACTAAAGATAAGGAGGAAGATGACAAAAAATAGAAAAAAAAAATAGAACAAGCAAAAGGGACCTTGTAAACCCAAAGCTGAAGTCACACCCAGAGTTGTTTTAAATGATCCTGCTCTGCAAGCACACAGGGAGCACATGCAAACCTACGCAATCATCTACAAATTCATGGGATTATGGCCAACAAAAAAATCTTTAGAAATATGGATTAAACAACACTGGAAACCTAAAAAGGGAGCATTGATCTACACCTTGGGTCAAAGGGTTTCTTTACCATGGTGTTCACAAGTATTGAGGATAAAGACAGAGTGTTTGAAGGAGGGCCCTACTTCTATGCAACAGCAGGTCTCTATATGAGGCCTTGGAAGATGAACTTTGTCCTGGAACGAGAAACATAGCTATCAGTCCCAATCTCGGTAAGACTCTATTCTCTACCTCTTGATTACTGGCAACCTGAATCGTTAGCTGCCATAGGTAACAAAATAGGTAGGTTTGTTAAAGCTTCAGAAGCTACTAGAAGGCGAAGATACACTTCCTTTGCTAGGATATGTGTTGAGATGGATCTATCAGGAGCTCTTTCGGATGAGGTGATATTGGAAGTTTTTGATGAAGAATGGGTTCAAACGGTGGACTATGAGCATATTCCGTTTAGATGTCATAGGTGCCATAAACATGGGCATCTTCTCAGAGATTGCCCTCTAGGAAAAACAGAGAATAAAAGCAAACCTAATACAATGAAAGATCTGGACAACTTTAACAGGGTAGTCCATAAAGGAAAGAGCGGCAAAAGAGGGCAAAGAATATAGCAAAATGAAGGACAACAGGTTAGGCGGAACAAGTTCGAAGTTTTGGAAGAGGACAAAGGTAAAACACCATAAAATCAAGCAAATAAAGGTAGTTTAGAAGAGAAGGAAAAAGAAGGAAACCGTGATCAAACACAGGAAAATGACAAGCAGATAGAGAAAATATTGAGTGACACAGAACCAGAGATGGACCAGGAAATGACCCAGAGTGAAATGGAACTGGAGGAAACTAAGCTATAGGAAATACTGGAAAGAGAACACCTGGATCTGGAAGGATTCTTAACTCAGGGTACTTCTGGTGGGGTAGATTCGTTACCTTAGGAGGAACTCAATAGAATACAGCAATTATATTTATGGAAAACTCAGGAAAAGAGTACGGAGCGAGCCAAAAACAGGAGCAGGCCAAGTAGCGAAGGAGTGAAAACGATAGAATCTACTCCGGGTTTAGCACCCAAAAACCCAGGAAAAAAGAGAGGCAGGAAAAGGCAGAATGAGCTATTGATGGAGTGTGGAAAGCTCATGATAGACTCAGGTAAGATGAAATATTTGACCAGCTACTCCTTCACAAATATTTAATAATTAAGTTTATATCTTGGAATATTAGAGGACTAGGAAGTAAAAGAAAACAGAGATTGCTTAGTAATAGAATGAAACAGGTTGCTCCGGATATAATTTTTATCCAGGAAACGAAATGTTCCATTCATAAGTTAAGGAAACTTCATAGAAAATGGCTCAGTAAGTTTGAATATCTAGAAGTTAAAGCAGATAATACAGCAGGAGGCATTCTCACTCTTTGGAACCCTCAAAAAAATTGACATAATTGATGCAGAGGCTACTAGGAATTATTTATCAGTAGTGATTTAGCCTGTAGGGGACAGTAGTACCTATCTTGTCACGAGTGTGTATAGCCCTCAAAGGATAGAGGAGAAAATCAGGCTGACAGATTCCCTTAGGTATCTCAGGGAGAGACAAGCAGAATCACCCTGAATCTTGGGAGGAGATTTCAATATGATAAAATCACTTTCTGAAGAAAAAAAAGGTGGAACCAGAGCACTAAGTAAAGATTCTTTAGCATTTCAAATCTTTACAGACAATATGAAATTAGTGGATATGGAAACAAACAATGGCCTCTTCACTTAGAATAACAAAAGAGGAGGGGAGTCTCAGGTAGCATCCAAGTTGGACAGGTTCATTATCTCTGAGGATCTAATGCTATTAGATAAGGAAATAGTAGCAAGTGTTCTTCCCATTGGAGGCTCAGATCACTAGCCAATTCAAATGGAGATCTAGGGTATAGGTACCCCCCGGAACAGACCTTTCAAATTTGAGAATATTTGGCTTTCACACCCAGATTTCATCAGTAATATTGGAAAATGGTGGGCATAAGATCTTCAGATCCAGGGAACTACAATGTTCATGCTTCACAAAAGATTAAAGCACATAAAAATGAGGCTCAAAGAATGGAACAAGAAAGATTTTGGCAATATTTTTGCAGAAAAGAAATCAGTTGAAAACAAAATGCAGAAACTCAACCAAGCTATGATCATACAAGGGTTTGATAAAGACAAAAATAGTCTAGTGGAGAAACATCATCAAGAATGGGAAAAATTGTGTAAACAAGAGGAGATATTCTGGAGACAAAAATCCAAAGTTTAATGGCTAAAAGAAGAAGAGCATAACACAAGATTTTTCCACAGAGCTACCATGGAGAATAGATCACACAACAGAATTGCCTTAATAAGAAAGGAGGATGGACAACTGCTACAATCCCATGAAGATATAGAAGCGGTGTTAGTTCAACACTTCCGAGCAATAGCCCAGGAGAGTAATCCAGAAAGAGAACACCACATCAAGGACTTAATAAAGCATATACCTAAGTTGGTGCCTAGAGAGGACAACTATAACCTCAACAGACCAGTTACGAAAGAAGAGGTCAATGAAGTTCTCAAAGACATGCAGAATGGCAAAGCACCTGGCCTGGATGGCTATGTAGATTTCTTTAAAGCTTGCTGGAATATTGTAAAAGAAGATATTTTGAATGTTGTGGAAGACTCCAGGATTAACAAAACCATCTTGAGAGCTCTTAACACCTCCTTCATTTCCCTGATCCGTAAACAGGAAAATGTTCAAACTCTAGACAGATACAGACCAATAGCTCTTTGCAATGTGGTTTACAAGATAATATCCAAGGTTGTGGCCAACAGACATAAACCTCTGCTTCCTTCTCTGATTTCGGGGGAACAATTAGGATATGTTGAAGGCAGACAAATTCTGCACAACATTATTCAATCTCATGAGGTGGTCCACTCATTAAACAACACAAGAAGAGCTGGTATGATTATGCAACTAGATATAGCAAAAGCATATGACAAAGTGAATTGGACCTATATCAGGAAAGTGCTAATGGCGTTTGGTTTTGATCGCAACTGGGTGAGATGGGTCATGGCCTTGGTTACCTCTTCCAGCTTCTCAATATTAGTTAATGGCTCTCCTTCTGATATTTTTCTTCCCTCAAGAGGACTGAGGCAGGCGGATCCACTTTCCCCCTTCCTATTCATACTCATGATGGAAGGTCTTGGCCGGTCTATCAAGCAAGCCAGAATTATGGGAAAAATTCAAGGTCTTCCTCTAAAGGAGAATGGTCAGGCTTTGACACATCAACAATTTGTGAATGATACTATGTTACAAGGTATCCCAATAGTCAAAGAGGCTCGGGTGTACAAACAAATTATGAGTGATTTTGCCATGGCTTCAAGTATGGAAGTTAATCTCTCCAAATCCAAAAAAAAATTCTTTAATACTCATATTCCCATTCAGAGAAATATCTCCAGAATTCTTGGCTTTCAGAGGGATTCCCTCCCTTAAAAGCATTTAGAAGTTCCTCTCATAGCAAAACCCTTGCAAAAGAGAATTTGGGAACCGTTGATTAACAAAATGCAGGATAAAGTCATTAATTGGACGATCAGATCCTTAAATTTGGCAGGTAGACTCGTGCTGACGGTGCTCCAATCAATTCCAATTTTCATGCTATCAGCACAACTGGCCCCTAAAGGAGTTTTGCAGCAATTTCGAAACATCCAAAGAAATTTTCTTTGGGGCAGGGAGGAAGATAGAAAGAAGTGGGCCTTGGTCTCTTGGGAAAAGATCTGTAAACCCAAGAATCATGGGGGCCTTGGCTTAGATGACCAGGAGATCCTAAGTAAGGTTCTAGGGGCCAAACTTTGGTGGAGGTGGGTTAAAAATCCCAAATCCCAATGGGCAAGCATATGGAAAGAAAAATATGCTAGCTCCTGGATTCACACTGAACTCATAAGGATGTCTGGTAACATAAAAGGCTCTGCCATCTGGAATAAAGCCTGGGAAAACAAAAGTTTAGTTCAATGAAACAGCTTCTAGGAAATCAGAGAAGGTAATTTTGCTCTTTTCTGGGAGGACAAATGGCAACAAGAACCAAAACTATTAACAGAGGATTGTTGGAACCTTAAACATGAGACTGACACCCAAGGTTTGACTAGAGTGAAAGATTTTTGGGATGATACCCACAATAATGGAAAATGGAGGATATGGAAGGATATAGGATGCATGAATGATAGAATGTTGAATACTAAAGTAGAGGCTCTTGGAAAAATGTTGGAACAAAGGAGGATCTTGGTGTCTGAAGGGCAGGACCAACTCAGATGGGGAGACAATACCAAAGGCATCTTTAATATTAAGGAAGCAAAAAGTGTTCTCCTTGAGCTGGATTCCCAGGCTCCGAACAGAATCTTGCTAAACCTTTGGAGACATCAAGGTTGGATGAAAATCAAACTCTTCATGTGGTTGGTCCTTCAAAGGAAAATCTTGACTTGGGACAACATTAGAAAAAGAGGCATACTCGTACCCTCCATATGCCAGCTCTATGAAGCCCAAGAGGAAACTATGGAACATCTTCTCGATAGCTGTAATTTCACTTCCAGACTATGGGAGGCTTTTACCAAATATTTCAACAGTCTGACAGGGATAAGGAGAGTATTACTAATGCCCTTAACATATGGAGGAGAAATTTTTTGGATAACGAAGTTCTCAACCTTGCTTGGGCCCTCTTGCCAATTTTTATTATTTGGAACATATGGAAGGAAAGGAATAAGAGAATATTCAAAAATGAAAAGAATCTCGCTCATCACCTATTTGATCAGGTCTTAAAATAGATCAAGGAGACAGTCAGCTTGATATTCAGGAATCTTCCCAAAAATCCTCCCACAGGAACAGACTTGAAAACTCTCAGGTTGTTAGGATTGTAGGGGATCATCCCCCTAAGTCAGAACAAAACAGAAAGAAATAGGAAGTCTGAAAAAGATTATTGGAAACCTCCTCTAGGAGGTTTTTTGAAGTACAATATAGATGGATCCTCTAAAGGCAACCCCAGAACAGCTGGCTTTGGGGGGGTTCTATGGGATGAAGCAGGTAACATCCTCTCTCTCTTCCATTGTCATTTAGGAAGAGCCACCAATAATATGGCGGAATTAATGGCCATGGAGCAATGCTTAGATTTGTTGAAGCAAGAAAACCACCACAATGTGATCATTGAAGCTGACTCTGAGTTAGTTATTAACTCAGTTAAAAAGATCAATTACGGTTCAGAGCCAGAGAAAGTCTCTCAGCACTGGAAGTTAATCCGGGTTTTTCAGCGTATTCAGGGTCACCTTCAAGGGATTTTCTCAGTCAGGTTCAATCATGTCCACAGAAAGGCTAACAAACTGGTAGATTTCTTAGCCAACCAAGGAGTTAGCTGCAAGGAAGGAAAAGTTGTGACATGGTGGCAAGCAATGCGTCATGACAATCTGAAAAATCTTTGTCACAATCTTGCGGAAGAGGACAAAAAATTGTTTTGGGATAACACTGAAAAGGAAAGGTCGCAATGAGCCATTCTCAACGGAATCCCCTCATTCTGGTCATACATGTAAGTGGAAGGCAAATTACAGTAGGCTTCAGCAGCACTGATAACTCCAACTTCAGGATTCAGCGGCTTTGGCTAGGTAGATGGCTTCGTTCCATAAAGATTTGCGAAAATCCTGGTTGTAGACACTTTAATCATGTTAAGGAGGAGTGGAAAGGCTGGTTCATCATTCCAAAGGTTATGAAAGGTACTGGGGTGTATAATGGAAGCTACTTTTCACACAGTTTCATCACACAAAAGGAAAACCACTTCCTATTCGGGTTCCGGGATATCACACCACTCTCAAGCATAAGGTGGTTTCTGTCTTTCGGAAGCGATACCACACACCTGACGACACATGGAGGAGGGAGAGGGAAGTAAACTTCCCTCATCGCACGGTAAAGCCTGGGCATTTCCCTGGTGCGATAACGGTCTTGTCCGTTGGATGCCAAGGCGCTAATCAACGGTCAGATTTCATCGTGATGTTTGGTTGGGGGGAAACGTTAATGTTAAGTTTTGGCGGATTGGGGCCAAGCGATGTGTTTTGGACCATTTGATGTAGAAGAAGAGTTCATTGATCAAGATTGTTAGTTCAGTTGTGTGGGGGCGGGGAGTTGAGGTTTGTTTATCTTAGTGAAGCATTTTTTCTCCATCGTGGTAGGGTCCTGTAGTGACTAGGTAATCACGGTTTCTCGGTTGGTTTAGGGGGTCTCGGTTTCAGGTTGGGGACCTTGCCTCTGGTGGACAACTGTAAATTTTGTAAATTATTTTTCAATTAATATATTTGGAAGGAACGTCTCTTGCCTTAGCAAAAAAAGAAAATGAAACCCAACAAGATTTTAATTATGACAATCATATTCCATCCTTTGATTTTGATGATAGCTTACAACAGTATTGACAGTCTTCTCATGATCAAGAGTAGTATGAGAATCATTTCCAAGAGTAGGAGGAAATATCAGAGGATAGTTGCCATAATGTTTAGGTTAAGGAAGAAATTTATTCTTCATTTCATTCCTTGTCTCATCTTACATCCAATGAAGAAAATCATGAAAAGCGAGTTATTAAAGACCCTGTGGATGTGGACATTATTGCTAATGTGGCTACCTCAATAGAATATTTTCAAGAACAAACTTTTCCTTTCTCTGGCATACATGGCAATATTGATGAACAGATTGCTCCCATTCCTTTCGAAGATATTCCTAAGTTTCTGAAATTTGCTCTTGTCTTGTTTTTTATCATAAAGTAAAGGTAACTGATCTTTCCTTTGGAGAATCTTTTGTTTTTCAGTTGGAATCTTCAAGGGAAGGATATATTTTGTTTTCTCCAAGTCAATAAGAAGGACATCTTAAGGGAATCTTCCATTTTTTTCAAGATCCTGTGGCTAGTCTTTTACAGTCATTAGAGGAGAAGAACACTATGGAATTTATGGATCATGAAACTCTTTTCAGTGAAATTTTGAGTTGCCATTCTCTTATTTGTTATGCATGCTCAAGGAAAGTGTGAGCAAAATTTTAGTAAATGTGCATCTCCTTGCTTGGATTCGTTGGAAATTTTGTATTGCTTGAGTGAGCAGGTTATTCAGCAGTTAGTGTAGATAGAAGTATGAATAAGCTCAATGGTTTGAGCATCTTTTTCAGTAGTGCATCAACTTCCATTAGTTTCTTTTAGCAGTTTGGTATTATTGTTTAGGTTTGCAAGTGTGGAGACTTATCATTGGAATTTGAAGCCCGAGGAGAAGGCCCTGAGATTCGAGTGATTTTTTGTCATAAATAAGTCATCGGTTAATTAAGTCAGTCAGTCAATAGTCATTTTTTAGTCTGTAAATTTTATATTCAGTTTATCAGTTGACTTCATTGCCCAATGGATAGGCTTCTGGTCTGCAATGTTCTTGACACTTCACAGGGAGGTTGCCATCTCCAATGGAGCCAATTTTAGAGTAGGTTAGTTTATTGTTCGCAGGTGTTTGAGAATTCATGAGTTTTGTTGTCATACAAAGGGTCAAACTCACCGACTTTTTCATTTTTATGAGTTTGACTAACCACTGCCTAAGAAGTCATTATGAAAGTGGTTTTTTCATTTGGTCATCAAGGTCTCCATCACTTTTGTGAAGGGGTCTCTGAATTAGAAAGTTATCATTATGTTTTTGAGTCGGAAATCTTGGGAGTTTGTTAAAGTTGTTCAATTAAACAATGGGTTTACAATAAAAAAAAGAATGATGACAAAGAAAGTATGGTTTCAAACATTATAGTTTCTTCTTCATCATATATTATTCATAACCCTTATCCTTTTTTCCCTCTTTATACCCATTTTCTATTTGATTATAATCCTACATAAAATTTTCCCTTATTCCCTCATTCATTCGAATTATCCCCCATTTCAAACATTTTTCCCGTCCCATATTCCTATTTTAGGCCTAAATTCCCTTTTATCCTAAGTTTAAGTCCCATTTTACCCTAGGCCTAAATTCCTTTAACATAATTTCCATGATAAATTAACATAATTCACATATCCCATACACCCTAATCATTTCCCATACTCCCTACACCCATGGCAAGCATGGAGGTCTTCTACACTCTGCAATGCAATTTCCTCTTAAATTGATTGTTTTGGTCACCATTTTGCATAACAGTTTATGACCAAATGGAGTTGAATTTAGACAAATGGAAAGAGGTTTTTCTTAATCACGGATCAAACAAAAATAACCTCTTCCATTTTATATACGGGTGTCACAGCTCGGGGTTTTGGACGATATCTTCAAATCCTATTTGTCGAACTCACAAATACTTTGTTTTAGTCATGGTTTTGCAGAGCGTTTTTTGGGAAGCTGGGGAAGAATTAGGAGAAACTAAGAGAGGTTTTTCTTCAAAAAACTATAACATAAAATAAAATACTTCAGGTTTTATGTAGGTATTGTGGTAACGGAACAAAATCCATTGCGTAGGTGTTGTACAACCACTACACAGGTCGTGCCCAAACCATCACATGCATGTTGAAGGCGAACCACCTGTCAAGTTTTCAAGAGGCTGATGTGGGGGTAAATGTTGTGTACAACTCATCTCCTTATCAGCATGCCAGCTGCCATTTCTATAAGGATGAAGTTTTGGGTGTTGTGCAGCTGCTACGTATGCTTTTTAAACAATAAGAAAAGTAGTTTTCATGTTTTTTGCTATTTAAAAGTTTGTTTTTTGAGGAAAAAAATTACTTTATGTTTTATGTCTTAAGGAAAGGCATCTAGAAAAACAACAGTTTTTTGCTTTTGTGTCAATTTTTGGACCGATCCTTTGTTGGATCGAAGATGCAGGGAACTTAGACATAATTGCATCCTATGTATCAATTATATATTCTAATGAATGAATACAAAAGTGGTTTTTGTTGGTTGACTAAAGTGTCAGTGCTAATATTCAGAGATTTCATGCTTGTGTGATCAATCCATGATACAAGTTGCTTATGTATTGACGATCATCGATCTTACTATCCAAGAATTCTTATGATATGGTGCATAGGAATTTTTTTGTTTACTATCAGTTGTTTTATTTCTTCTCTGTGTTATGAGTATTTGATGTTAGTTGATTCAGAATTTAGTGTATCTACTCTTTTTTAGTTGTCTTCACATTTCAAACTCAAATGAAATGATATATGTTCATACATGTTATCTTCTATGTTAATTTTTTCTTTCTCTGAGGAAGAATTTTTTTGTTTCAGTTTACCTCTTATCTACACTGCAACCAACCTTTGTATTCCAGAGTCATGCTTACAAGCCCTTGAAATAGTTATCAATTTACTTGCATAAGTAAAAGAGTTAAAGGCTAAATTGATCATGTATTACCACCTATTAAGTCATTCACACATCGACCAAAGATTTTCAAAATTCCTTAGTCAGAACTGGTCTCTGTTTTAAATTTTTGCTTCAAGAATTTATATTTAAGAGTGGGGGATCCCCCTCTGGCTAGAAAATACTAGTTTCTAGCCCAAAGTAGTTTGTGGTTATCTCTGTAGCCCTTTCCTTAGCTTTAAGGGTTTTTATGTAGTGATAACACATGTACCAAGCACATTACTTCCATTAGATTTAAAATAAATTGAACTAAATTCACATCATACCTCATTAGTGGCCTGTCAATAAGGTATACTTGCAATTTTGTTCACTTCCTATCACAACAAGCCAAACTAAGATATTTGAACAAATCATTATGTATAAACATATCGCATCAAGTTAGCTCAAAACATAACCATCATAGATCAAAATCATAAATCACATGCATAATAAAACTGAATAAAATATGGATACTTATCCTTCATCAGACCTTACTTATGCCTTTATTCTTTCTGTACACACACCGGATCGGTTTCCACACCTAGTGCCCTTTTTCTTTTCTTTAATCACGTACGCATACACAATGTACATCATAGCACATATATCCACACACAACGTATTACATTGCACAATGCATACACCTACACCTGATATACAACAGAACACATACATCTATACCTGATGTACAACGCCATACAATACATGTACCTACACCTGACATACAACACAACACAATATATGTACTACACAGAGTACAACACAATGAATACACATGTCATGATACTACAACTACACAATGAACATACATAGTACCGCATGTAGACAACAAAACTTGTACAGCATGCACATAATACCACATGTACAACATGTACACAGTACCACCTATACACAACACCACCTGCACAACATGTACACAGCATCACATGTATACGGCACCACCTGCACACTGCGTACACAACGCCACATGTATATCATACCACTTGTACAACATGTACACAACGCCAGACATACACAACACCACATACATGACATGTACACGACACAACATGTACAAAACACCATATGCATGACATGTACACACCACCACCTGCACACAACACCATATGTACAACATGTACACGGCACCACATGCTCACAACACCACTTGTACAATCATGCACACAACACCATATGTACATAGCACTACATATACAACATGCACACAACACCATATGTACATAGCACTGCATATGCAACATGCTCACAACACCACATATACATCATGCGCATATTACAATATGTAGATAGCACTGCATATCCAACATGTACATAGCACCATCTATACCCAACACTGCATATGCTATATACACACAACACTATTTGCACCACCCTGTACATAACATTGCATAAACAACATTTACACACACTATATATATACACAACACCGCATGCACACAACATCACAATGCAACATGTAAAACATATGCAACATATGCATGACTGTAGTACCACACATCCAAAACCACATTGTCTCTACCAAGCAACCTTGCTTCGAGTATCTTATCCATGATTGTCCTAGCATGTCGCAAAGCACATTGTTTTCATTCCATTTCTGTATCCTTCAACATTACCTGTGATAACATAAATATAGGCATAATACAAGCATACAATATCAATTCATATCCACATGATATTGACCTCATATATTTGTCATGACTACTCTTTCCCACTTGATTCCTCATAAACCAAGACCCTCTTCATGCCATTCATCTGCATAAGCAAGCATTCCTCCAGAAGAATCATCCCTGACAACTCTGTCAGACAGTGACATAGATACATGGATACATACATACATATATAAACATCAGCATAATCATGATCATAACATAATTATTGGATAGCATAAGGTCAAGGTTAGGAGAACTCCCTTTATAAGTGCACACCATGCACAACATTGAGAACAATTGTTCCCAACATAACCAAGGCATTTGAAGCCTCATATGCATTTACTTCATCTTTCACATTACATTTCTCATGAATGTCCTGCCATTATCCATTTACCCCAATGGGCCCAACCAATCCAATTGATTGTCATACTCTTACCTTTGATTTCCCTTATCCATGAACAGAGCTTCATTACATGTTGTAGTTTCATTCATCTCTTCCTGAGCTCCATTAACTT
>APFE030594639.1:42673-131634 GCA_000404065.3 Pinus taeda | reverse complement strand
GTATGTAACCATAACATCAATAGACATGTACATAAACCTAATGTATATAACCCTAATGCATATAACAATCCATTAACTAACATACATGCATGCCAAACATATAATACTTGTATGATGGTTTGCTCTTACATCGAAGTCCATTGTTGCAACTTCACTTTAACGATTTGCATCTCCTACTCTATCTAAGCCAATACATTAGCATCATAACATACCAATATCATCATGATGACCTAATTGCATACAATGACCTTATGCACAATAACCTTCACCATGAAAATGCATGCATAACAACATATAGACACTGACATGCATAACAAATGCATATACAACCATACACTCATGACGAAACATCCCACAACAACACCATAAACATTCACATGGCGACATCACTACAACCATGATCAACACCATGCAAATGCAACAAGCACATAGACCATAAGGATGATGTGCAACTGACATGAATCCATGACCAGCACACTGCCCATCCAATCTGAGGGGTGAACTTGGCTCTGATACCACTCTGTAACACCCTCCTCCCACATCTACCCAAGTAACCAGCTAATCGGGGTAAACATGTGATGAGAGGCTACTATGATTGGATTCAACCTCCTAGGTGACCTTAAGGAAATGGAATCGATGGAAACAAATCATACATACCTTCCTTGTCATCAACAAGACTCCTAAGAACCATCCCAACCTTTCTGGTAACCAGCCCCTGGTTCCCACTGAGGTTTTAGACCACTTGACCCCCAGATGCTCCCATCATATAGACTTGACAACATTCAAGAGGCTCTAGACGCCCTCATTACAAGGCATGCCAGCAACCAGGGACTATTTTTCTCAGTGTTGTGCCAGTGTCCAGTGACTATTTTTCTCAATCTTGTGCCAGCATCCCTAGGATTTAAGCCACTTCTTCAGGCCCAGAGCCTAGGTCACTGCCCAGAATTGAATGACACCTCTAGAACAGAAAGATAACAAGGAAACAATGATGCAAATGTAGATACTTGAACAAGCCCTTAACTGAACCCCGACTAGCCATGACAGGAATTTCGTCAAACATATCACAAATATGTAATCTACAGCTGTAAACAACATATTTAAGCATAGGGTTCTCATACTTACCTGAGAATTGCTATGATGCATTGTGCCCTTATATCATTAGATGGATTATCATCTATTAGGTCATAGATACATTGTCCATTCATTTACAAATAAAAAAATGAGGAGAACCATACATCATCATTGTCATAAAACATGCTTATAGCCAACATAATAACAACCAAAATATCAAGAATACATCACGCATAGAATCCACATATAAACCAATACATTTATACATAAGATATCAAGGAGAGAACCTCGTATTAATGAATGTAAAATCCAACCCGAGATGGGACTACCACGTTCCACCCAACCATAGAATGACTCAGCCAAATCTCTCTTTATTCATTCACCCCCATGCCATATTCCAAGCATGAATGTCGGACTCATACTAAAAGAACCAACCAAGGCATCCCGAGGCCAAACCACCTCACCCTCATCAATATAAACCATGCTTTACCATAATCCATCTCAGATCACTAGGCAAACACAATAAACATGTAATAATAGGCTTTACCATGATCTCCACCAGATCACTAGGCCAAAACAAGCATGGATGCCACCGAATTTCTCCACCTACACCGTGATAAATTTTCATGTCTCCTAGTCTCTCAAGATTTACCGCAATCCACATCGGATCACTAGGCCCTAAACAGAGACATACTCTCCAAGCTTTATCACATATCCCATCTCGAGATCACTAAGCCTAATAGAGAGAAATCTGCCTCTTGGCTTTACCGTATATCTCGCCATTCAACGAAAAGGATTCCTAGGCCCACTGAGGTACACAACCCTGGCTTTACAACAACCCACAATTTGGCTCAAGGGTTACTAGGCCAGTGGCTTTACCTTGATCCATACTCCAGTTCACGGACCACTAGGCCATGTGTTTTATCATTTAGAGATCCACCTCACTCAGCTTCAAATCCATCCAGAATTCCAACTCAATCAAAACATGAGAACCCCATCACACCATGGCTATCTGGAAATGCAAATTCTAGGCTAAAAGTTGTCACACCTAACAAAACCCATGCCATAACAGCAAAAGAACCACATGCAATACCATGCAAACAAAATATAGCAAGGAAAACACACATGCAAATCGATAACTGCAAAGAATATTGTTGTAGATGTTTGATACTACTCTTCCTTACTTGCTCCTTCCTTCCTCTTGCCTTCTCTCCCTTTCTTGATCCAATGCCAAAACCTGAGAAAAATCTTGTCAAGTGACCTTTCACCTGCCTTTTCTCCTAATTTCCTTCATTTTCATAAACAAAATGCCTCGTGCCTTTCCAAAGCCTTAGCCATTGCATTTGCCAATTTCCTTTAGCTATAATAAACCAAATGAACACCTACTAGGTTGTTTTGCCCAACATTCAGCTTGGAATGTGTTTTCCATTAACCGTGGTCTTATATTTATTTTTACATGAATTTTAACAAGGGTTGTTACACATTCCCAAGAAGATTAAGGATCCTTCGGTGGAGTTTGCGGAACTTTTTCAGATGAGTTTTTCTTTTGTCGTCTTTTCTCGCTTTTTATGTCGCTTTTAGTCATTTGGATTATGTGGTTGTTGTTTTATTTGTTTCTTTTCATGGTTGTTGTCATTTTACTCTATATTAGCTTGTCAAGTGTTTATTTAGTCTATGATTTTCCTTTCATAAGTGTCGCATTAGTTTTCTTGTTTTTTCCCATCAATGGTCGTCGTTGCAGTGACTCTTCTTGAATGTTTGTTTTTACTTTTACATGTCTATCTTATGCACTTGTTTTGCACTGATCTATCCATACTTAGTCAGATCTACACTTTGAGATGCACTATTAATCAAATCTGCTTGTTTCCCACACTCTCACCAGGCATATCTACCAATTTCCACCTTGTCTAGCTGGGCATTGCGCAAGTCTGAGGCTCAAGATCTCAGCTTCGCCTCTGATATTGTGTAATGCACAGTACAGGCTAACCCAAATGCGCATTGTGCAGTTCTAGGGCTTAGGCTTGCCATCTGGCAAATTGTAACAACCCTAATTAAAAACCCATGTAAAATATATGTAAGACCACGGTTGATGGGACACGTATTACAAGCTAAACAGTGGGCAAAACACGGGTGTTCACTTTAGTTAAATGGCAAAGGCTTTGGAAAGGCAAAATGGAATTTTTGGCACATTTATTTATCAAAATAATGGAAACTAGGAGAAAATTAACGTGAAAGGTCACAGGTTGCATGTGAGGAGGAAATTGAAGGAAAATAATGGAAATTGAAGAAAATAGAGGCCTCGTTGATAAAAAGGCTTATGATGATCAGTTGGTAAGATTTTTGCTCAGTTTTGGATCTCTCTCATCATTCTCTCTCTCTCTCTCTCTCTCTCATACTCTTGGACACATATTTTCCTTGGAGCACTCTTGGAGGAGTGTGGCATACATGGAAGGAGACAACAAGGAAGAGCAAGATCAAGCACCTACAACAAGATTCCTTGCAGGTATCAATTTGCATGTGTGTTTTCCTTGCTAGATTTGGCATGCATGGTATTACTTGCGGTTCTTTTGCTGTTATGGCAAGGATTTTTCCAAGTGTGACAGCGTTTTCAGCCTAGCCTTTCCATTTCTGAATAGCCATGGTGTGATGGGGTTCTCATGTTTTGGTTGAGCTATATTTACAGATGGATTCGAAGTTGAGTGAGGTGGATCTCCGAATGATAGAGCACATGTCCTAGTGGTCCTTAAGTCACTAGCCTAGTGACCCATGAGCCATATTGTGGGTTTCGATAAAGCCAGGATTGTGTTGCCTTGGTGGGCCTAGGAATCCTTGTCGATGAATGGCGGGATATACAATAAATCCTAGAGGTGGTTTCCCTTGATTAGACCTAGGAATCCTTGCCAGTGAATGGCAGGATATACAATAAGGCCTAGAGGGTGGTGTCTTGTTTTAGGGCCTAGTAATCCTTGGATCATATTTTGGATTACGATAAACCCTGAGAGACTAGGAGATAGTAAAATTCCTCACGGTGTAGGTGGAGAAATACAGAGGAATCCATGCTTGTTTTGGCCTAGTGATATGGTGGAGATCATGGTAAATCCTGTTATTACATATTCATTATGTTGGCTTAGTGATCTGGGATGGATTACGGTAAATTCTAGTTTCTATTGATGAGGGTGAGGTGGTTTAGCCTCGAGATGCCCTGGTTAGTTCTTTTGGTTTGAGTCCCACAGTCATGCTTGGAATATGGCATGGGGGTGAATAGATGAAGAGAGATTTGGCTCAACCATTCTATGGTCAGGTGGAACAAGGTAGTCCCATCCCGGGTTTGGATTTTGCATCATCAATATTAGGTTATTTCTCCTTGTATTTATATGAGTATTATACTGGTTTATATGTGTATAATATGGCTATGATTTCATTGTTATTTTTGTTGCTATTATGCTGGTGTGGTGAAGTAAAATTATAAGTGCGGACACGAACGAATTCCTCTAGCCCAATAATGGGTCTAGCCACAAAAGATACATTTTATGGAATATTTCCTTAGGTTAGAATCAATCAAGAGGGCCTACCTCTTGGTCAGTTATCCTTCTTAATTATGTCCTCGCTTGCTCACTCCAACAATCTCTCGCTTCCTTCGTCAAGCTCCTAAAATAAGTAAATGACAACAGCACACAAACATAATAATAAATAAATTGCAATTCAACCTACTTAACGTGTCAAGAAGAATTAAGACATGAATATGTAATATTATAAAACATGTAGGAAATCAATCAATAGTTGCATATATTTATATGAAAGAGAGATTACAACCATTCGTCTTAACATCACAGTCTTCCTTTAACAAGAACGAGTTCCCACACACTTCTGCTCGCACTCCATGATGGCTTCAAACAACAATAGTTTAAAGGCTCTTCCCTTTAGACTTCACTCCAAACCAAACACACTTCTCCCTCACACAACTAGATGGCTACAACTAGTAATAGCTTACTTGTATAATCAAAATAGTTTACTCACACTCAGCCAACAGTCTAACTATGACTATAACATTCACACTCTAGTTTGTTCTTGGGATGAAGGGAGGTTTATATAGGAAATATGGATGGGATATGGATCCTCTTATCATGGGAGAAGGACTTTTCCCTTGAGGTAGTTCCATCATTATAGGGGAAAGGAGCCCAAACTGTCATCCTCGACTCCATCTGGCCAAACCATTTACCAAACTTCCATTACGAAGCTTCTAATTTAAAAAACTTTCCATAACAAGACCGGCATGACTGGAAAACAGCACAGTCACACCGGTCATTAGCGTTGGTCTTGTAAACTGGCAAAAATTGAAGTTTCAGGCGAAATAGTGCAAAAGGGAAGTGATCTGCTCATGAAGAGGGACACAATGGGAGTTTCTTCATGAAGGAAAAGAATGTGAGGTTCACTGTAGAGGTCCTCCGGGATCAAGGAACAGGGATTACAGGGATAGTGACAAAATGTTGTGTAACATATGCCCCCTAAACCGTGAAGGCCGAGTCGAAGTGAGGGATGAAATGCTTTATAAATTAGTGTGGGGAACCGGTTTGCCGTCGGAAAACCTGCAAGCAAGTACAGATACATATACATAAACTGAGATCTCTATAAAATGATACATGAATCGTGGCATGGACGTAGCCATCCAAAGAATGATCCTATAAATGGATCCAGGTATGGGCACAGCCATCCGTCAAAGAGGATCATAATGAAACCAAGGTATGGTCACAGCCATCCAATAATGAGAAGGATCACATATGAAAACTCATGGTCTGGTCGCAGCCAACCGTCTTAAAAAGACATGCATATCATCATAAACTATGTCACACCACTTCGCAACCTGGACTTATGTGATCTGAGTCTAGGGTCTTGCGCTCCAACACAACCCAATCAAAGTACAAATTCTAGTGTGCGAATAGATGTGTTGACGTCGAACATGCTGGAAAGTCGCTTGATTACTAGTCAATGATGTAAACTATTAATAATCATGAGAGAAACCACCAATAATGACAATGGATCTCAAGATACTATCAGCACAATTCACGAAATGTGAATACAGGGATTAAAGTCGAAAACCCGTGAAATCACTTGATCAAAAGCCAATGATGTGAAATTGTCGTCGAGTGTGAAGAACTTTCCATTGAGGCATGCAAGCTCTAAGGTAATGGAAGGGAGTCTCTCGATCAACTTCCCGAATAATGAGTTGATGTCGATGGAAAGTGACCGTGTCAAAGGAGGGCCATAATGAATCCCACATCATTGATGTGAGACGAGAGGATGCAAAATATTTTTTGGATGATACAGAGAATCAGAGGTAAGTGTAACTGCAGGAGGACAACTCTTGAACATATCAGCGACACAATTGGAAGTTTGGCAACTTTTGGATCCATGGGATCGATGGTCATAATGACATAGCAGAGATCAGATGGAAGGAAAAAATGAACGGCCCAAACCCAGGAAGGTCAATGATACAAAGGAGGATGTGTCCCAACCCAACAAGAAGCAAAGAGTGTCATGTTCAAGAGTGAGCTTCCGACACGGCTGAAAAATTTCCAAATTTCCCCCCACCATTTCTGGCGAGTACCCCAATTATTTTTTAATCGCAAGCTTGAAGAATATAGCATATGCTTGCACTATAAGTTCATCCTTCGGTTGAATCCAACCTAGTAAGTTTAACAAGCCCTAGGATGGAGAAGTTCGTGTTCATCATGGCAATGAATTCGATGTCGTTTAATAGTTTAACAAGTCCGACAAAGGTGTAACTTAGTATCTTTTTCATGTTTAGAGAGTTTGAAAAAGACACGTAAGAAAAAACTCCACATGGTCCCTTTTCGTACATTTGTGCCTCTCGAGCCCGAAAAGGTAGGAAACAATACTTGAGAGAATGGCTTGACCATTTCAATCAAGGAGTACCTTTTTCGAAAACAATGCATCCCAGCCTGAAAAAGGGCTAAACTTATACTGGGTGCACGACGTTTCGCATCCATTAATGAGTTTGAAATGACAAGGGCTCGGCCATCTTTTCGCTTTTAAAGGGTCAGAAAAGAGCTGAAAGCGAACCCCCCATTTTATTCTCTTTACGAATCAAAAAAGGAAAAAATACTCGATAATCTTTTCATATGAGTTTAATGAGTCGAGAAAAGAGTTGAAATGTGACTCATTGTCATTGTCGAACATCCATCACCTGTTACTGCACAAGTAAGGCAAAGTGTATTATTGAGTCCTTGAGGTAAAATAGGTCAAAAATATTTACAAAACCTGACATTTTCATGAAAAAATGAATAAAAAGGCAAAAAGTAAATATATTTTTACCAATTACCACTTTTCCTTTGCAGTGAAGACTTTTTACCCACTTTTGCCCTGGTTTTTTAGGAGCAGATTATGGGAGATCCGGGAGGTCAATCGATGAGTCGTCAGTTCCAGATAACAGCCAAAGCCCTGAGCTCCATTTTCATCCTATTCATTTCTGTATTAAGACATTTTTTAGGATTTTTAGGGAGGTATTTTAGAAGAAAATTCGCCCTCGATCGGCGCGGTATCCAGGCACGGGATCGCACCGACCGAGGGTGATTTGCATAACCATCCGCGCCAACCGGTGCGACTGTTTCTAAAAAAATCGTGTTGACACCGTGGATAGGACAAAACCATTTTTTCTCAAGAAATGACCATTAAAACTTGAATTTTATGTGCCAAAATTGATGATTGACTCAACTAAATGGCTTTTGCAGGAGAGAAATTGCAGAAATGGTGGACTAGAAGGAAAGAGAACATGAAGATGTTGACACCCAGGCATTGAAAGATCCAAATTGCCTGGAGGCTTTGAGGGCTTGCGGGCTTCTCAAAATTTTCCTTATACCAAGGATGCGGACCCAGCCCGAGTTGCTTTGATACTTGATAAGCCTTTGGAACATCAATTGTGAGATTTTTGTCATTGGGGACCAAGAGTTGGAGTTGATAACTTCATATATCTACTTCATCACTGGACTGTCTCGCAAAGGTGAGCTCGTGAACTTGTATGGGTCACGTCCAATCTGGGCAAGCATATCTTCCCTACTTGCTAAACATTGTCCTGAGGCCCTGAAATCCAAGAGTGGGAAGATAGAGATTTCCAGTGTGTGGGATCTGACGCTGAGGTTGCTTCTATTGACTATCAATAGAATGGCGGAGTCCCAGGTGGAACATGAGACTAACAAGTCGAAGTTACTTTATGCTATTGACTGCACAGCTCCTACGATCTTCAACTACACAGAGGCCATTAAGATGAACATCAAGCGCCAGTTGTCCAAGGCTAAGGTGGGGAATCTGAAGCAAATTGGTTTTGGATCAGTACTTGTGACCTTCTTCCTGGAACGAGTGCCACTGTTCTAGTATCAGTTGATTGAGGTTGATCCTCCTGCACCACATGATCTGCGGATGGCCCGTTGGAGTTGTTTGATGCCCAGGATCACTGGGGGTCAGCATATGTCATACAGACCAGCATTCTTTTCATGGCTATGACAACAGAAGATCATCGTGGAGGACTGGCCATCAGTGGCAATGATTTCTGTGGAGATGCAGATATGCCCTTACCAGACGGAAAGGACTTTGATGATGAAGGTAAAAAATCAAAACTTTTTTATTTTGATGTTTTTTAATTGTTTTTGGTATATGCATGCTTATAACATTTCTCTTGTTTATGTAGATGTTGGACCAAAGTGTCTAGCTAGGATGTCCCTGATAGCCAAGCACGTCCCTCATCCTATTGATGCTCTCGCCCCTTATCAGGAAGGGAGCGATAACGAGGAGGAGATTGTGAGGAACCTCGAGGGGTTGACTCATGGTATCCTAAAGTTTGCTCGGAAAGGAAACATGCCCTGGCGGTAATAGAGGCACACAGTGCGAGTCTCAGATCGAATCCGCCGACTGCTGACTCAAGTTGCATGAGCTGTCATGTGCTACCATGACCACCATGTTGAGTAGTTTCTAGGTCCATCACTTACATAATTTTTTGAGGCCTATGTGCCATGGATGTATGAGGCCTATGAGCTGCTGATGTTATTATAGACACACATATCATTTTTCTGGGTTCTGATGAATCAAACATTCACACGCACACACACAAATATATATGTTGTATTTTCCTATCTATTATGGTACAAGTGCTTTGTCTTATCTTTTACATGTTTCGTAAATGTCTGTCCAACACAGAATTAGCTAATGCATCTGTCAATGTCTTCATGCGTCTAGGAATATGATGATATGTAATATAATTAACATGTATTTCCAATAGACGGATATGGAGATAGATTTGTAATATTTGAGGGTACCTGATGGAATATCGACCGTTGAGTTCAAGGATGACAAGCTGTGAATCCAAGTCAACAACCAATTCTCTGGTGCCCAGATTGATGGCTTCTGAAAACATTTCTATGACTGCACTGTATTCAACAATGTTGTTGGTTGTATGACCCAGGAAGATACCTTGAAGGTCAATCAATTCACCATTAGGGTCATAAATAGCCCATGTCGTGGATGATAAGTTCTGGGTACTACGGCAAGCACCATCGGCGAAACCAACATGAGGAGTTGCAGACATCTGCAAAGCAAGCAAAGCACAACAAATAGGAAAATTGTTTGAAAACTATCACACAAAACCATGTTGTACAAAAATGAATAACACACTTGTTATCTCAAAATCAGACCCTGGAGAGCTGTAGACCAGGAAGACCTCAAGTAACTATTTCAAACCTACTTTAGGCTGAGGCTTAGCCTCCTCAACCTGAGAGGGCTCTCTCAAAAGGGTTAATGATTTTGATTATAGTTAAGATGGCTAACTCTTGTGAAAGAAAAGTAAAAATATCAATGGTGGAAACACATCAAGCAACTATCCATTGGGCTTATGGATTCAACATCATTTCAATATACAATGGTATTAACCTTACATAGAAGTCAGGGCATTCAGCATTTAACATAATCAGAACATACCAACTCAAATAGGACCACACAGTCTATGAATGTATACAGGAAGTTAAAGCACCTTAAGTGAATTATAAGTGATTACACATTCATACCACTGCAAATATTAGGAAAAGAACAATACCACATATTCTGAACATCAAATCCCTCATGAATCCTAAGAAGCAAAGCCAAACTTGTATTACCAAAACAGAGTATTACATAAGCCAAATATCAGAGTTTTTTCATAAAATTTCCAACCATTTTGTACATTGCTTTCTCTCTTATTTATAGAGATCTTCTACCTAATTTATATTCCTCCTCAAGCATGAGGGTAATTCGAATTCCTCCTTATTTGACACCTATTGACACCCAAACTAACTATTTAATACAAAAGACAACTAACTAGGAGTCCTAGAGACCTAAAACAATTAGGAGTGTAACTCCTCATTATGATCAAAACAACCTTATCTAAACCTTTAAAACATTATTTGACACCTAAAAATCCATGAAGTCGAACTTGATGGCGCTCATAACCTTCCAGCTGGCCCTTGATGAGTCATCCCTTTGCTGTTCCTAGAAACTAGGAAATTGTCCCTTGCTCTGTTCTGGCTGAAAAATAGGTCTTGGGACAGAGCTCATAACTTCTCATAAAAAATTTATTTCGAAAAACGGAAGGAGGATTTTGTGAAACAATCCATGCTGAACAAAAACCTCTCTTGGTTTTTTGAAACACCTTTCCTATCGCTCAAAATGTGTCTTTGAAAAACAGGTGTAAAACAAAGAAATATACTTGTGAAAAACTGCACCTACAGCAGTTTCGTAGCGCAATTTTGATCCTTAATATATCCCAGATAATAATGAATTTGAATAAAGTGGAAGAGGTTTTTGTACTTAACTATCTTAGGAATGAAAACCTCTTTCACTTTTCAGAGAGGAGTTTTCAATTGCTCATAAAATCTTCTAGAAGTTGACTGGTAAAAACAAGAAGACAGTTTCACGGACAAGTTGACTGATAAAGTTTGGAGTTCAAAAATGTCTCTCCTCAAATTGTTTTGCCCTTGCTGAATGTTGAAACCTTTTAAATGAACCTTTTTAGAGGTTCTCCTTCAAGAATATTTTCCTTTGTCTTTCAACATTGGTCCATGAAATCATAAGTGCAGCTACAGCAGTTTCGTAGTGTGCTACGAAACTGCTGTGTAATTTTAAAAACACAGTATAAGACCAAAATTTAATTCTCTTGAGTCTTTCTTTTTTCTGAAATGGATTTTTCAACTGTCATGAAGCTGTCCAAACTGAATATATGGACACCATTCTTCAAAGGTAAACTTCAAAAGGTAATTCATCAAAACTTTGGACTCAGCCTTACTTGCTTATGTGATTTTCCTTAGCTAAGGAAATCCTTCATGCTTACTTAGCTGAATCTCCAAGTCTTCAATTTGCCTCTTCATCACTTTGATGTTGGGTCTGAGCCTATTATTAATCCATCTGATGTGTCTTTCCTTGCTTAATTTAGGAACTGCCTCGCTTGAATTTGATGAAGATTTTTGATCTCTGCTCACCATGAGTTTGTTTGCACAAACCTTTTTTCTTTGAAATTTTGTCAGTGATAACAACACTAATGTACATAAGCAACCATGCAAGATGACCTAAGCATAGTACTTCTTAAGATGGGAGTCCATGTTGGGACTTGGGTAATCAATCAACATAGATGAACACCGGAGTTTTACCATTTTCATGATGAGTAAGCATCGACTCAGCCAAATAATAGAGTAGAACTCATATAAGGCTTTCCCCCATGCTCCCTGGGCGAGGGAGGGTTACAAGTCAGAGGACAATCGGGGAAAAGTCGGGGAGGTTAAAAAAATCTTGAATCCACGAAGGGATAAAGGTGCCCTCAATTGAAAGGTCTTGACCATGTCAGGATAAACTGACATGTAAATAAGCAATGGAGAAGAGGACTCTTCCAAAATGGTAGACATGATTGTTGGGTGTGGCAGGAACGAGGAGCGATGATAAGTATCGATCCATGGTGGTTCCTCGAGAGACATGATTTCCATGATACCTTCATCAGAAAGGAAGGTCTCGGCTAAGGGATTAGGTGTTTCCAAAGTGCCAAGCCAAGGGGATTGAGAGTATGTATCGAGAGAGGTCTTCAACATATGAGAATCAGAGGATGTAGAGTTCAAAATTGTAAACAATTTCCACATAATTGACTTCAGTCGAACTAAGCGGCATGACCTTGCCCCAAGAATCAACAAGATCTGGTGCAGGTATGACCCAGGGATTATATTTGACCGAGGCCATATTGACAAAGGCAACATGAGGAGGTGGGAGCGGAAAAATTCCCATTAAGGCAGAATCTTTGAAGAGACCTGCCCCCACACTCTCATAGGGAGCACCAGAGTGCTTGACATACGAAACATTTCCATCCGAGGGGGAAGAGGCAAAGAAATACAGCTGATCAACGATGACAATCTTCCCTTGATGGGGAAAACGGATCACGTGAAACAAAGAGGAGGCTACGACATGCATGGCATGAGTCTAACTCCAGATGAGTTGAAGATTATAATTGAGATTGGAGTCAACAATCTCTACATCGACTTGCACTGTCTTACCTTCTAGGGTGATGACAAGGTTAGGTAAGACACAGAAGGGTCGCGAATCGCGCCCATTGAAAGCTTCCAAAGTGTTTGGAGACTGGTTAAATGCAGGGGAACCAATAGCCTTCCAACATCTAGTTGACATGATGTAGGTGTAAGCACCTTCATCGATGACAGTGTGGTGGATGGTCTTCTTTTTAATGATTACCTGAATAAGAAAGGAAATCTGCTGAGGGAGCCGTGGAACATGGTTCTCCAAATCGAAACAGATCAAATTAGAATCGGTGGGATCGATGCCCCCAATAGCTGACAGCAAATATTTCCATTGTGATGGGCAGCGTTGGAGTACCTCGAGGGCCAACATGGCTAATAGCGCCCGAGACAAATCTTCAATAATATTGTATTGCTAAGCGGCTCGGGCATTGGGATTATACAAGGATTTTCGCAACACACCTCAAGAGGGTGGCGGCGTAACGGAATCAGGGTTAGGGTGCTCGATTTGTAGAGGGCCAGAACTTGGGGTAGAAGAAGGTGTAGCTTCTTTTTCTTTCCCAGCTGTCGGAGCTGGAGTTTGATAATATTTTGATCAGGTAGCCACATTAATGGGCGTGCTCATCATGAACACTTGAGATCCAGAGGAAGCAAATCAAGGTTGTTCTACCATTTGAGTCTACTGAGACGGAAAAAGGCTCTTTAAGGACAGCAGGGGTCCCTTTGAGCAGGCGACTAACTTTGGATCATCATGGACAATCCTTAGTATAGTGATCCTCCTTGCAAATAAGGCAGGGATACTTAGGTTTCCATTGCAAAGATTCACTAGCAAACGATTTGGGAGGACCTTATTTCGAGGCATTGGATTTAGCTTTGCCTTTGCCTTTCTTTTTTCCTTTCAAGGATTTGTCAGTTGTGATATATTGGATAGTGTGGACCTCTGAGGTTTTACCAGGGCCTGGCGGGTTTTGAGATGAACTATTAGGAGCAGCATTCGAGACCGAATTCTGTTTGGAAGAAGTTTTAGCAGGGGTCTAGGATACTTAACCAATATCTCCATCAACGGGAGGAACAATTAGTGACTTCGATGCTGCGGAATCATATGATGGCTGCGAAGCATTGGGTAACAACTCATATAAGGTGCCAGACTAAGAGTAGACAAGATCCAAGTACTAGGCACGGGCAATGGCTTGCTCTTCAGTGACGCATCCACCCATAGCTATATCGCAAGAAATTGGGGCTACAAATGATTTGGTAAACCATTCAGTGAGCAACTGATCAGCTATCTCAAACTTGATCAGGTGACGTCTACGTCTCCATTCATGGATATGATCAGAGATGTGCGTTGCAATGTCTTGCTTAAGTGATGTGAGAAAATAGGTGCCAATTTAATAACGTACCGGAAACTGAAAATGCGTAAGCAAATCCATGGCTAATGAATTGAATTCATGGAAAGTACTTCGAGGTAGCTCGTTGTACCATTTCACTACGGCACCCATGAGGGTCCATTAGAAAAGGCGAAGATGAATGGAATCGTCCACGTACGAGTTCAACGAGGACCAAAGGTGATATGTCATCACGTGGGCTGGAGGATCTTCTTTAGCTTTTCTATCGAACTTTGGGAAATCACTTGGTATCTTGGATGGCACCGGAGGCCAGTACGGTGAATGAAGGATCGAATCATACATAAGGCACGATACATCTAGCAACTCAAGTGTAGCCAAGAAAGGTAATTGATTGTTAACAGGCATGGGAGGTCGATAAATGGGCCCATAAGGAGGAGCCCATCCCTTCTGGTAAGGATTTTGGGCCCATAGTGGGGGATTTTGGCCATATGGCATCTGAGGTTGCCCCCATTGCAGATTACCTTGACCAAAGGGAAGATTCTGACCTTTCATACCTTGAAACTGTCCAGGCACAGGTTGTTGATAGGCAACGTATGGGTTAAAAGGTTGATGAGCCTGTTGACCTTGAACATATGGGTATGGGACCTGTTATCCTGGAACATAGGGTTGTTGAGCCTGTTGTCCCTGAACAAGAGGGTTCTGGACCTAAGTCCTTGGGCATAAGGTTGATATACTTGTTTCCCTTGGACATAGGGGTTTTGTACCTAATGCCCTTGGCCGACAGGATTCTGAACCTGGTTACTTAGGACAAGAGGACTCTGCACTTGCTGCTGCAGGACTTGACCTTGACCCTGTCCCTGCAAGGGTTGACCTTGTTGATCTGTATACAAGGGTTGTTGCTGCCCTGGTTGGTTTTGTTGTTGCAAGGGTTGACCTTGCGGTTGCAAAATTTGTCCTTGGGTTTGCAGAGGTTGGCCTTGTGAGGGTATGGGTTAAGAGGTATGCGGAGCATATTATATTTGTTGTTGCGCGGCCTACTGCAACTGTTGGAAGGATTGACCTTGCAGTTGTCATAGGAGACTTTGTTGTAGGATAATCTGCCCTTGCTATTGCGCGGAAAACCTTTGTTGCAACAAAGGTTGCCCTTGCGGTAACAAAGGCTGCCCTGATTGTTGTAAAAGTTGTCCTTGTTGTTGCAAGGGTATTTGAATACTGCCCGGGAAACTATCAAACTAAATCTAGCCATAGCCAGGCTGGATGTACTCCTTAGGTTGGAGGGTGTAAGTTTGATTGACCAATCCTTGAGAACCATATGGAATGTAAGGATTTTTGTATTGGACTTGGACCTAAGCCCCATAGGGCTGCTGATACTGAACATTTCTCGATCCAAATGGACCACCAGGATTATGAACCTATTGCTATCGAACATTGCTTGATCCAGTAGGGTCAGAAGGGTTATAAATACTACCAGAAGAGGGTTGGTTTATACCAAGAATGTGAGCTTGTGAGCTGCTCACATTAGTGGCACCTGACAACATAATCAAACATTCAAGCACAAGGTAGATGACATAAGCAATCTCATACCTTAATGTATCTTAGGGGAGGCTATCTTTTCTACACAATCAATCCATATTAGCACAATGTAACTTCACAACACATCAGCTCAAACACAATAAGATCAAAGATATCCATAATAGTAACTAACTAACATGCTCACATCATAAGCTCATAAACATTTGTCGTTCATGCTTAACAATCACATATGTATGATTTGTCTAGATTAGTACAGCACAATGTCACAAATAATTCAGCTCATACCTCAATGTCATAACCCTAACCCTTTTGGATAGACCAATCCAAATTAGTATAATACACATAACATCAAGATCTTAATGTAATAACCCTAGTCATCAAGTTAATAGCATATAACAACAACAAGTTATATATCATGCTCATCAACAATGTATAACCTAATCATCAAGCTAACTATCATAAAACAACAACAAGTTAACCTATAGCATACTCATCAATCAACATATAACATAATCATCAAGTTATCTAACATAAAACAACAAGTGCAACGCATACAACCACAAGTTACTACCACTCGTGACTATTTGACACGTGTATATGACTGCACTAATCAACTAGCATCTATAATGTATGTAACCATAACATCAATAGACATGTACATAAACCTAATGTAAATAACCCTAATGCATATAAAAATCCATTAACTAACATACCTACATGCCACACATAGAATACTTGTATGATGATTTACTCTTACACCGAAGTCCATTGTTGCAACTTCACTTTAATGATCTGCATCTCCTACTCTATCTAAGGCAACACATTAGCATCATAACATACCAATATCATCATGATTACCTAATTGCATGCAATGACCTTATGCACAAAAACCTTCACCATGAAAATGCATTCATAACAACATATAGACACTGACATGCATAACAAATGCATATACAACCATACACTCATGATGAAACATCCCACAACAACACCATCAACATTCACATGGCGACATCACTACAACCATGATCAACACCATGCAAACACAACAAAAACATAGACCATAAAGATGATGTGAAATCGACATGAATGCATGACCAACACACTGCTCATCTAATCTGACGGGTGAAATTGGCTCTGATACCACTCTGTAACACCCTCCTCCCACATCTACCCAAGTAATCGGCCAATCGGGGTAAACATGTGACAAGACGCTACTATGATTGGATTCTACTTCCTAGGTGACACATCATACATACCTTCCTTGTCATCAACAAGACTCCTAAGAACCATCCCAACCTTTCTGGTAACCAGCCCCTGGGTCCCACTGAGGTTTTAAACCACTTGACCCCCAGATGCTCCCATGATATAGACTTGACAACATTCAAGAGGCTCTGGACACTCTCATGACAAGGCATGCCATCATTTAGGGACTATTTTTCTCAATGTTGTGCCGATGTCCAAGGACTATTTTTCTCAATGTTGTGCCAGCGTCCCCAGGACTTGAACCACTTCTTCAGGCCCAAATCCTAGGTCACTTCCTAGAATTGAATGACACATTTAGAACATAAAAGTAACAAGGAAACAATGATGCAAATGTAGATACTTGAACAAGCCCTTAACCAGACCCCGACTAGCCATGACAGGCATTTCGTCAAACATATCAGAAATATGTTATCTACAGGTGTAAACAACATATTTAAGCATAGGGGTCTCATACTTACCTGAGAATTGCTATGACACATGTGCCCTTATATCATTAGATGTATTATCATCTATTAGGTCATAGATACATTGTCCATTCATTTACAAATAAAAACATGAGGAGAACCATACATCATCATTGTCATAAAACATGCTTATAACTAGCATAATAACAACAGAAATATCAAGGATACATCACCCATAGAATCCACATATAAACCAATACATTTATACATAAGATATCAAGGAGAGAACCTCATATTAATGAATGAAAAATCCAACCAGGGATGGGACTACCACGTTCCACCCGACCATAGAATGACTCATCCAAATCTCTCTTCAGTCATTCACCCCCATGCCATATTCCAAGCATGAATGTGGGACTCAAACTAAAAGAACCAACCAGGGCATCCCAAGGCCAAACCACCTCACCCTCATCAACATAAACCATGCTTTACCATAATCTGACCTGGATCACTAAGTGAACACAATAAACATGTAATAATAGACTTTACCATGATCTCCACTAGATCACTAGGCCACAACAAGCATGGATGCCATCGAATTTCTCCACCTACACCGTGATAAATTTTCATGTCTCCTCGTCTCTCAAGCTTTACTGCAATCCACATCGGATCACTAGGCCCTAAACAGAGACCCACTCTCCAGGCTTTATCGCATATCCCATCTCAGGATTACTAGGCCCAATAGAGAGAAATCCACCTCTTGGCTTTACCGTATATCTCGCCATTCACCGGAAAGGATTCCTAGGCCCACTGAGGTACACAACCCTGGCTTTACCGCAACCCACAATCGAGCTCAGGGGTTACTAGGCCAGTGGCTTTACGTGATCCATATTCTATTTCACGGACAACTAGGCCATGTGTTTTATCATTCAGAGATCCACCTCACCTCACTCAGCTTCAAATCCATCCAGAATTCCAACTCAACCAAAACATGAGAACCCCATCACACCATGGCTATCCGGAAATGGAAATTCTAGGCTAAAAATTGTCACACCTGAAAAAACCCATGCCATAACAGCAAAAGAACCACATGCAATACCATGCATACCAAATCTAGTAAGGAAAACACACATGCAAATCAATAACTGCAAAGAATATTGTTGTAGATGTTTGATCCTACTCTTCCTTACTTGCTCATTCCTTCCTCTTGCCTTCTTGCCCTTTCTTGATCCAATGCCAAAACCTAAGAAAAATCTTGTCAAGTGATCCTCAAAATCCTTTTTATCAATGAGGCCTCTATTTCTTCAACTTCCATTATTTTCCTTCATTTTCCTCCTCGCATGCAACCTCTGAACTTTCACCTGCCTTTTCTCCTAATTTCCTTCATTTTCATAAATAAAATGCCTCATGCCTTTCCAAAGCCTTTGCCAATTTCCTTTAGCTATAATAAACCAAATGAACACCCACTAGGTTGTTTTGCCCAACATTCAGCTTGGAATATGTGTCCCATTAACCGTGGTCTTATATTTATTTTTAACATGAATTTTAACAGGGGTTGTTACACATTCCCAAGGAGACCAAGGAGCCTTCGGTGGAGTTTGCGGCACTTTCTCAGGTGATTTTTTATTTCGTCGTCTTTTCTCGCTTTTTATGTCACTTTTAGTCGTTTGGATTATGTGAGTGTTGCTTTTCTTGTTTCTTTTCATGGTTGTTGTCATTTTAACACATATTATCTTGTTCAAATGTTGATTTAGTCTATGATTCGCCTTTCACAAGTGTCGCATTAGTTTTCTTGTTTTTTCCCATTAGTGGTTGTCTTTGCGTCGACTCTTCTTGAATGTTTGTTTTTACTTTTGCATATCTATCTTACGCACTTGTTTTGCACTAATATATCCATACTTAGTCAGATCTACACTGAGATGCACTATCAATCAGATATGCTTTTTCCCACACTCTCACCGGGCATATCTGCTCATCGATTCGCCAATTTCCACCTTGTCTAGCTGGGCATTTTCAAGTCTGAGGCTCAAGATCTCAACTTCGCCTCTGATATTGCGTAATGCGCAATACATGCTAACCCAAATGCACATTGCGCAGTTCTAGGGCTCAGGCCTGCCATCTGGGCCATTGTAACAACCCTAGTTAAAAACCCACATAAAATATATATAAGACCATGGTTGATGGGACACGTATTACAAGCTAAATAGTGGCCAAAACATGGGTGTTCACTTTAGTTATTAAGGCTAAAGGAAATGGCAAAGGCTTTGGAAAGGAAAAATGGAATTTTTGGCACATTTATTTATCAAAATAATGGAAATTTGGAGAAAATGAAGGTGAAAGGTCACAGGTTGCATGTGAGGAGGAAATTAAAGGAAAATAATGGAAATTAAAGAAAATAGAGGCCTCGTTGATAAAAAAGGCTTATGATGATCAATTGGCAAGATTTTTGTTGAGTTTTGGATCTCTCTCATTATTCTCTCTCTCTCTCATACTCTTGGACACAGAGTTTCCTTGGAGCACTCTTGGAGGAGTGTGGCATACTTGGAAGGAGAAAGCAAGGAAGAGCAAGATCAAACACCTACAATAAGTTTCCTTGTAGGTATTGACTTGCATGTGTGTTTTCCTTGCTATATTTGGCATGCATGGTATTACTTGTGGTTCTTTTGTTGTTATGACATGGATTTTTCCAGGTGTGACAGTGTTTTCAGCCTAGCCTTTCCATTTCTGGATAGCCATGGTATGATGGGGTTCTCATGTTTTGGTTGAGCTAGATTTCCATATGGATTCAAAGTTGAGAGGTGGATATTTGAATGATAGATCACATGGCCTAGTGGTCCCTGAACTAGACTATGGATCACGGTAAAGTCACTGGCCTAGTGACTCGTGAGCCATAATGTGGGTTTCGATAAAGCCAAGATTGTGTTGCCTTGGTGGGCCTAGGAATCCTTGTTGATGAATGGCGGGATATATGGTAAATCCTAGAGGTGGTTTCCCTTGATTAGGCCTAGGAAACCTTACAGGTGAATTGCAGGATATACAATAAAGCCTAGAGGGTGGTGTCTCGTTTTAGGGCCTAGTGATCCTTGGATCAAATTTTGGATTACGGTAAACCCTGAGAGACTAGGAGATAGGAAAATTCCTCACGGTGTAGGTGGATAAATACAGTGGTATCCATGCTTGTTTTGGCCTAGTGATCTGGTGGAGATCATGGTAAATCCTGTTATTAAATATTCATTGTGTTGGCCTAGTGATCTGGGACAGATTACGGTAAATTCTAGTTTCTATTGATGAGGGTGAGGTGCTTTAGCCTCGAGATGCCCTGGTTGGTTCTTTTGGTTTGGGGGTGAATGGATGAAGAGAGATTTGGCTCAACCATTCTATGGTCAAGTGGAACAAGGGAGTCCCATCTTGGGTTTGGATTTTCCATCATCAATATTAGATTATTTCTCCTTGTATTTCTGTGGGTATTATACTAGTTTATATGTGGATAATATGGCTATGATTTCCAAGATAGTAGTGGTAAGTAGTGTGTAACGGCAACGAGAGCAGGAGCGCGTGAGCAGGAGCGCGACCTAGGAGATCAGCGAGCTGCGCCGACGCCTCGGCCTCGGCCGCGAGGCCTGCACAATCTGGGCCCTGGCCGCAGCCGTGGCCCATCCAGATCCATCCCAGGGGGATGCTGAGAAAGCCTTCTCAGACCTGGTAAAGTCCCTCCCCCCTTCCCACCCCAAGCCTGCAACTTCAAAATTCGTTAAGAAACTGGATATTCTCCAAGAAGTCCAGCTGCCTCCATCTCTTCCTAGATTGGCAGCACTATCACTAGCAGAAAAAGGACTCATAGGAAAGTTTACGGTTTTATGGTCTTCACCAAGAATAGTCCAAATATGGGTGGAAAGGAATTGGTCCGACAAAATCCAAGGAAAGATCTCAATCTGTTTCTGTGGCAAAGGTTATTACACCTTTCATTTCGAATCCAAAGCAGATAAAGATCTTATTTTCAGGAATGGGCCCTATTTCATGGACTCCCGTCGGCTTTATTAAAATAAGTGGACCCTTGACTTCGATCCAGAACTGGACATCCCCAACGTTGTTCCAGTATGGGTCCGTCTTCCTCATCTGCCCTTGCACTGTTGGGGAGATGAATCGGTTAAAGCAATCGGGAACGCGGTAGGGAAATACATCGACAGAAGTGAGCCCAAGGACAACATGCAAGCCTGTGCAAGGATCTACGTGGAAGTGGACCTCGGAAAAGGACTGCCGGAAGCCATCAAGCTTAAGGTGGACGACTGGAGCTACATACAACAGCTGGACTACGAGCAAATACCCTTCAAATGCAAGGTATGTCATGAATATGGGCACTTTGCTAATAGATGCACTAAAGTAACTAACTTGGAAACTGAAGATCAAGGAGGACACTGGGAAACTGTGAAAAAAAAGAAAGCAGCCCCCCCATCCAAACCTGAATCAACCACTGATCAGTCGGGCCCTTCCTCCCATCGTCCCAATTCTCCCCCCCCTAAACCTTCGGGCCCATCCCAAGATCCACCCTTCCCCTCATCCTCCAACCCTTTCTTGATTCTAGCCTCTGAAGAACCTCAATCTGAACAGCCCTCCCTTGAATTGTTTGATCCTCCCTTGATCACTTCGATCCTCTCCCAGCCTTCCTCAGAGCCTCCCCCTCCTAGAACCACCAGAAGCTCCTCAAAAGAAATCGGCACTTCAAGTGATCTCCACAAGAAGCTCGGACCAGGAAGGAAGTCAACCAAGCAGCATCGAGAATAAAGCACCCAAAAGGACATTGCCCTTGGAATCCAAACCCCTATGGAATCCTTCATGACAGGACATCAAGAAAAGGAAATAGCAGGGAAAGACCAAGAGAGGCGAGCACCTCCTCGCTCGAATGTACCATGATGAAGCTCCTATCCTGGAACAGCTGGGGCATGGGGCACCCCTCCAAAACAACTGCCTTAAGAGACCTTCTTCAAAATGAAAGACCTGAAATCCTGTTGATTCAAGAAACCAAACAAAACCAAAATGAAATGCAGAAGATTGTAGACGCCCAAAAGAACTTCTCAGGTGCTAGCAGCAACTCCAGAGGAGCATCTGGAGGAATTGCTACCATGTGGAACAACCAATACTGGGATTGCAAGTCAACCATATTCACCCAAAATTGGTTGAGGACCAATCTGAACAGTAAAGAGGAGAACTGTGATCTCATCATTTACAATGTCTACATCCCCAACCATTACAGAGAAAAGGAGCAGTGCTGGAAGGAGCTGAAAGAAAATATAGATAATGAGAAAAACCCAAATATCATATTAGCTGGAGATTTTAATTTAATCCTCCACGCGAATGAGAAAAGAGGGGGCAATTCCATCCACGACCCCTTCAGAAGTCAGCTGGAAGGAATAATGTCAGAACACGAATTGGTTGATATCATTCTAAAAAACCGAAAATACACATGGAACAACCGAAGGATGGGGCCAAGCAACATCATGGAATGATTGGATAGAATTTTGGTTAACATCTCCCTCCTCTCCTCCTTTGCAGCGGGCCACACCAAAATTCTCAGCGCCATAGCCTCGGACCACTTCCCCATTCTCCTCACGATGGAATCCCACCCTCAATTGGGACCAATTCCGTTCAGATATAATCCGCTATGGAGGAACAACGCATCTGCTGAAGCAATTATAGAGGCCACCCGGTAACAACATGTAAAAGGCTCCCCTAGCCACATATGGGAAACAAAAATCAGGAGCGTAAGAAAAGCGCTCAAAGAATGGGCAAAAATCAGCTATCAAGAGCCAGAAAATATTAAAAAAAAATACAGCAGGACTTGGAGAAAGCCCAAAAACAAATTGAAGACCAAGGGCTCACCCATCAACTAAAAAACAAGGAATGGGAAATACAGGGACAGCTCATGCACATCAAGAGAGAAGAAGAGATAAAGTGGAGGGTTAAATCGAGACAGCTATGGTTGAAAGAAGGAGATAAAAACACAGCTTACTTCCACAAGCAAGCTACAGCCAGGAAGATAAGGAACAACGTTAGTGCTATCACTGACAGCGAAGCCCACCATCACAATAACCAAGAAGACATCAAGAGGGAAGCCTCCCTTCATTTTAAGAGTCTCATCACTGAAGATCAAGAAGAAATCGATTACTCTGAGCTGCTGCAGTACCTCCCCAAAGGCATTACTCAAGGAATGAATGAAAGTCTAAATCAAGAAATAGAGGAGGAGGAAATCAGGAAAGCAATCTGGACCCTGCAGCCGGACAAGTCACCGGGACCAGATGGTTTTCCAATCAACTTTTACAGGGATCATTGGCAGCTGATAAGAAAAGATCTTACAAAAATGCTGAGGGGAATACAAAGGAAAGGGAAAATGGGAGGCTTCACAAACTCAACTTTCCTTGCTCTCATTCCCAAGGAAAATCGACCTACCTCTTTCTCCAGGTTTCGGCCAATATCCCTGTGTAATTCCTCATACAAGATATTCACGAAAATCATAGCTATGAGACTCCAGCCCCTCCTTCCATCACTAATATCTGAAAATCAAGGGGGCTTTCTATCTAATAGGCAAATCCATGACACTATTACTTTGGTCCAAGAAGCCATTCACTCCAGCACCTCTAGACAAGAGAAAGGATTTGTTCTCAAACTCGACTTAGCCAATGCCTTTGATCGGGTAAGGCACTCCTTCTTGTTTGTTGTCCTGGGGAAAATGGGTTTCAATTCCGCCTTTATCAGCACCATTGCAGCTTGTATATCAGGACCTTGGATATCACCTCTGATTATTGGGCACCCCTGTGAAGCCTTCCAATCCTCTAGAGGACTAAGGCAAGGCTGCCCTCTTTCTCCTTACTTATTCATTCTTATGGTTGAATCCTTTAGCAGTGCTCTGGATCATAATAGAAGAGTTGGCCTCATCACCGGCATCAAATTTGGGAATGGAGTCAAGAACATTAACCACTCCCAATTTGTTGATGACACACTCTTGATTGGAGGGGCCTCTGCAACCATAGCAAGGCGTTTCAAAATCCTCCTCGACCAATTCATGGACTACTCAGGGGGAGCGGTCAATTTCCACAAAAGTTGTGTCTATGGCTGGAATATTTCTAATCAAACAGCCCACAGCATCGCCAACATCTTTGGAGTCACATACAAAGCAAAATGGGATCACTTTACCTACCTTGGGATGCCGGTCAGCCTGGGACCATTAAAAGCAACGACTTGGAATGAAATAATAGACAAAGTCAAGAGGAAGGTCCAGCAATGGGGAACTCATTGGCTCAACCCGGCAGGCAGACTAATTCTGCTCAAATCAGGTATAACCTCCCTACCCCTATATAGATTTACTCTTTATCAAGCTCCGGCTATTTTTCATCACAAACTGGAAGTCGCCCTCCGAAACTTCCTGTGGCAAGGAGGGAAAAAAGAAAAAAATAGATTTAACTTGGTCAGCTGGAAAAGTGTAATACAATCTCAGGACAGAGGAGGTATGGGAATAAGAGCTCCTAAAATTCTCAATTTGGCATTTGGGATCAAAATGGCCTGGAGGCTAATCAATGAGCCAAAAGCTTGGTGGAAGCAAGTCATAGAAAGCAAATACCTCAATGGCACAAGACAAAGACTTCTAGAAGATGGCATCCCCAACAGAGATTCCACCAAAATTTGGCACCTCTGCAAGAAAGCAATTCCTTTTCTCAGGAAAAACACTTCAAAGATCCCTGGAGGAGGGGACAGCATTAACTATGCCACTGATAAGATAATGGGACTCCAATCTCTAAATACTATTGAAGAAGCCATCCCGATCATACATTATCTCAATAGTAAAGGCATTCATAGGCTAGGGCAAATATCGAAATGGGATTCGGACACAGGTGCCTGGACTGATTGGGATTTCCCAGGTATACCCTCAGCCTTAGAAGCGAGTCTCAAAACTCTCAAAGCTAATCTTCATAATAGAGCCCCAATAAAAAAAGGAGCAGCAGATGGACTTCGATGGGATCCCACGGGATCAAGTTACACCATCAAGTCTGGACACCACTATATCTGCAATAATACATATCAGATCCCCATCTGGAATCATTGGAGAATAATTTGGAAATCAGAGGCCATCCCCAAAATCAAATTCTTCATATGGCTGTTACTAAAAGGCAAAGTTCTCATAGCAGAAAATTTAAGCAAGAGAGGGATCAACGGCCCATCCAGATGCCCCAACTGCTGCTCAGCAGAGGAGACAATACAACATTTGTTCATAGACTGCCCTTTCGCCAAGAGATGCTGGATCAAAATGTCATCCTTGGGCAATATAAACTGGCAACCCCAACACAACATTGCTGAGACTATATATGAATGGAAAAAGAATTGTCCATGGAAAGACAAAAGGAGTAGGATTGTGAAAAGAATCTGGGATACCATTCCTCATTCCTTACTTTGGAAAAATTGGCTAACAAGGAACAAAAAGATCTTTCAAAACAAGGAGAGCAATGTCCAAACAACATGCAGCAAAGCTCACATCTTGGCTCAAGAGGCAATAGCAGCCAAGCATAAAGGAAAAATCCAAACAGAAGATTACACAGTGGAGGAAAGATTAGTCATCAGTCACATACTGGAATGGCCAGGACAACACCAGGAGACTCAAAGAACTGTCAGACAGCAGCAAACTCAAATCAAGGAGTGGGAAATCAGATTATCAGCTCAGGATTACAAGGGGTGGATACAGAGCAACAACTGCACAACATTATATTTCGATGGAGCCTCTAAATCAAACCCAGGCCAAGCAGGAGCGGGAGGAGTAATATTGAATGAGTCTGGGGACAATATATGTAGTTATGAATGGAGCCTGGGAGAGAAAACAAATAACAATGCAGAGGCATTAGCTCTATATCAAGGATTATTCCAACTAAAGAGCCTGGGTATTAAAAGGGCATTAGTTTTTGGGGATTCGGCAATCATAATTCGCCTCATGATCTATAACCAGCGATCCCCCAACAACAATCTTCAGCAGCACATAGAGCGCATCAAGCTCCTCCTCAAACATTTTGATGACATTAAGTTTTACCACATACTCCGCACTCTAAACAAGGAAGCAGACAAGCGAGCGAATAACGCAGTAGGAAGGCTGGCAGGAGCGTTAAGATGCAACAACACAGGAAGTTTCCATCCTCTGCCATGAAAAAGAATAATCATAGCACAGTCCAGCAACGCTTGGTCAAACAAGTGTGCGAGGGACAAGGACTTCCCAGAAGAAGGACATTTCTCAGAAATCGCAGCACGCAAAATCAGATTCAACAGACCCTTGACAGAAGCAATCACCTGCCAACAGACATCAGCGATCACTTCAACGCCAGCATCAACAAAAAAGGTTCAGCAAAGGAGGATTTTCTGAGAGATTTGGAACAGACCACCATCCCTCTCGTGATGCTGAATCTTGCTTGGGAATCCGATCACCGCCCGATCCACTCTATAAATGTGACTCTCAGCACCCAAAGTATTGTCCATCGCGAACAAGATCTAGTGTAGCAGCCCCAACCTGGAGCAAGCGAGCTTCCTCAGAACTATAGGCGGGACACCTCTCTGCTATCGTCTCCTTACTTACTGCTCCGTCTCATTCTAATCAGTGCTATTGTGATTTACAGGAACGTTAAAGCCAGAACCAGCAAGGCAACTTCCCCTGCAGCTCTCCTCTCTGCTCACTCAGCTCCATCCCCTCTTCAATACAGCCCCACATCTCCCCTTTTCTCCTTCTCGAATCCCTTCTGTCTCGCCTTCTCTTTCAACATCTAGCACCTGGGCATCCTCTTCTCGGCCTCGCGCTGTGGGTTCCCCTTCAAGATCTCAAGCAGAACGGTTATTTTGCTCGCGGCCTTATACACTCTCCCGCCAGTACCCACAGACCCTGTATTCTTGTCAGTCCATCCTTCAACGCTCTTAATATTCCCTCTTATCACGCCTCTGTTTTCACCTACTACACTCACCGTAACCTCTCTCCAATAATGGCGCGCAGCGAGGACTGCTTTCATTGTGCAGATTTGCAGGCTAAGCTGGAGGAAATAAGGACCCAGCAGACTATTCTGGATGACAAGCAAAAATTATTGGATGCAAGACTGGAAGAGCATGACAGACGTCTGGATGAGCAGAGCAGAAGGATTTTTGAACAGGACCGCATCATGACTGAGAAATATAAGGCAAAAATTCAGCTGTTTATGCACAAAGCAGCATCCCTCCAAGAGCAGTTCAGACAGTTCATCAACCGCTGCGCCCACGCTGAGGAATCAATATCCATTCTCAAGTTCATGATGGACAAGAAAAACGCCATTGCCACCAGCTCTTCCAGCGTAAAGCAAGAAGCAAAAGATGACCAGCCGGAGGAATCAATGGCAAGGCACATTCAACATATCATGATAGATTAAATGAACTGTAAATGCATCTTTCTGTTATTTTCTTTCATCAGAATCTATAGTAGCATTGCTCTAGATAGTGGTAAAAGCATCAAATTAAGGATCAAGGAGGTAGTCTCTTTTTGTAAACCCCTTGATCATAGACAATCATCGCATATTATGTACCAGAGGAGACTGAATCCCTGGAATTTTTCAGAATCTAATATATAGCAACCGAACTTTTAAAAATATATATATATATATATGGCTATGATTTCATTGTTCATTTCTGTTGCTATTATGCTAGTGTGGTGAAGTAAAATTATAATTGCAGACCAAACGAATTCCTCTAGCCCGATAATGGGTCTAGCCACAAAAGATACATTTTATGGAAGATTTCCTTAGATTAGAATCAATCAAGAGGGCCTACCTCTTGGTCGCTGCTTGATGATGTCCTCGCTTGCTCGCACCAGCAATCTCTTGCTTCCTTCTTCAAGCTCATGAAACAAGGACAACAACACACAAACATAATAATAAACAAATTGCAATTCAACCTACTTAACGAGTCAAGAAGCATTAAGACACGAATATGTAATATTACAAAACATGTAGGAAATCAATCAGTAGTTGCATATATTAATATGAAAGAGAGATTACAACCATTCATCTTGACGTCGTAGTCTTCCTCTAACAAGACCTAGTTCCCACACACTTCTGCTCGCACTCCATGATAGCTTCAAACAACAATAGTTTAAAGGCTTTTCCCTTTAGATTTCACACCAAACCAAACACACTTCTCCCTCACACAACTAAAAGGCTACAACTAGTAATAGCTTGCTTGTCTAATCAAAATAGTATACTCACACTTAGCCAACACTCTAACCATGGCTGGGATATAGGAAATATGGATGGGGTATGGATCATCTTATCATGGGAGAAGGAATTATCCCTTCAAGTAGTTCCATCATTATAGGGGAAAGGAGCCCAAATTGTCATCCTCGACCCCATCCGACCAAACCATTTACCAGACTTCCATTACTGAGCTTCTAATTCAAAAAACTTTCCATAACAGGACCGACGTGACTGGAAAACAGCACAGTCACATCGGTCATTAGCGTCGGTCTTGTAAACTAGGCAAAACAGAACTTTCAGGCAAAATGGTGCAAAAGGTAAGTGATATTCTCATGAACCGGGATACAATGGGAGTTTCTTCATGAAGGAAAAGCATGCGGGGTTCACTGTAGAGGTCCTCTAGGATCAAGGAACGGAGAGTGTAGGGACAGTGACAAAATGTTGCGTAACAGATCCCCCCTAAAGCATGAAGGTCGAGTCGGAGTGAGGGATGAAATTCTTTATAAATGAGTGTGAGGAACTGGTCTGCCGTCGGAAAACCTGCAAGCAAGTAGAGATACATATACATAAACTGAGATCTCTGTCAAACGATACATGAATCGTGACATGGACGCAGCCATCCAAAGAATAATCATGTAAATGGATCCAGGTATGGGAGTAGCCATCCGTCAAAGAGGATCATAACGAAACCAAGGTATGGTCATAGCCATCCAATAATGAGAAGGATCACATATGATAATTCATGGTCTAGTCGTAGCCAGCCGTCTTAAAGAGACATGCATATCATCATAAACTATGTCATGCCACTTCGCAACTTGGACTTATGTGATCTGAGTCTAAGGTCTTGTGCTCCAACGCGACCCGATCAAAGTACAAATTCTAGCATGTGAACAAATGTGTTTATGTCGAACACACTAGAAAGTCGCTTGATTACCAGTCAATGATGTAAACTATTAACAGGCGCGAGAGAAACCACCAATAATGATAATGGCTCTCAAGGTACTATCAGTACAATTCACAGAATGTGAATACAGGAACTGAAGTCGAACACCCGTGAAATCACTCGATCGAAAGCCAATGATGTGAACTTGTCATTGAGTGTGAAGAAATTTCCATTAAGGCATGCAAGCTCTAAGGTACTGGAAGGGATTCTCTCAATCAACTTCCCAGATAATGAGTTGATGTCGATGGAAAGTGACCATGTTCAAGGAGGGCCATAATGAATCCCACATCATTGACGCGAGACGAGAGGATGAAAAATGGTTTTCGGATGATACAGAGAATCAGAGGTAAGTGTAACTATAGAAGGACAACTCTCGAACATATCAGCGACACAATTGGAAGTTTGGGAGCTTTTGGATCCATTGGATCAGTGGTCATAATGACATAGCAAAGATCAGATGGAAGAAAAAAATGAACGGCCCAAACCCAGGAAGGTCAACGATACAAAGGAGGCTGTCCCAACCCGACAAGAAGCAAAGAGTGTCATGTTCAAGAGTTAGTTGTCGACACGACTGAAAAATTTCCAAATTTCCCCCCACTATTTCTAGCGAGTACCACAATTTTTTTTAATTGCAAGCTTGAAGGGGCTAGCATATGCTTGCACTGCAAGTTCATCCTTCGGATGAATCCGACCTAATAATTTTAACAAGCCCTAGGAAGGAGAAGCTCGTGTTCGTCATGGCAACAAATCTGATGTCGTTTAATAGTTTAACGAGTCCGACAAAGGTGTAACTCGGTATCTTTTTCATGTTTAGAGAGTTTAAAAAAGACACGTGAAAGAAAACTCCACATGGTCCCTTTTCATACATTTGTGCCTCTCGAGCCCGAAAAGGTAGAAAACAATACTTGAGAGAATCGCTTGACCATTTCAGTCAAGGAGTACCTTTTTCGTAAGCAATGCATCCCAGCCCGAAAAAGGGGTAAACTTATCTGGGCGCATGACGTTTCGCATCCATTAACAAGTTCAAAATGACAAGGGCTCGGCCATATTTTCGCTTTTAAAGGGTCAGAAAAGAGCTGAAAGCGGACCCCCAATTTTTATTCTCTTTAACGAGTCAAAAAAAAAGGAAAAAAAATAATCGGCAATCTTTCCATATGAGTTTAACGAGTCAAGAAAAGCGCTGAAATGTGACTCATCGTCATCGCCGAACATCCATCACCTATTGTTGCACAAGTATGGCAAAGTGTATTATCGAGTCCTTGAGGTAAAATAGGTCAAAAATATTTACAAAACCTGATATTTTCATGAAAAAATGAATAAAAGGCGAAAAGTAAATATATTTTTACCATTTACCATTTTTCCTTTGTAGTGAAGACTTTTTACCCACTTTTGCCCTAGTTTTTCCGAAGAAGATTACAGGAGATCCGGGAGGTCAATTGATGATTCGTTAGTTCCAGGTAATAGCTGAAGCCCTGAGCTCCATTTTCATGCTATTCATTTCTGTATTTAGCCATTTTTTAGGATTCTTATGGATGTTTTTGAGAAAAAAAATTGCCCTTGGTCAACGCGATATACGGGCACGGGATCGCGCTGATCGAGGGTGATTTGCATAACCATCTGCGCCAACCAATGCAACTGTTTCTAAAACAGGAGCACTGGCACCGTGGATAGGGAAAAACCATTTTTTCTCAAGAACTGACCGTTATAAATTGAATTTTATGTGCCAAAATTGATGATTGACTCAACCAAATGGCTTTTCAATGAGAGAAATTGTCGAAAATGGTGGATTGGAAGGAAAGAGAACACGAAAATGTTGATACCCAGGCATTGAATGATCCAAATTTCCTAGAGTCTTTGAGGGCTTGCGGGCTCCTCAAATTTTTCCTTACACCAGGGATGCGGGCCTAGCCCGAGTTGCTTCAATACTTGATAAGCCTTTGGAACATCAATCGCGAGATTTTTGTCATTGGGGACCAGGAGCTGGAGTTGAAAACTTCATATATCTACTTCATCACTGGATTATCTCACAGTGGTGAGCCTATGAACTTGTATGGGTCATGTCCGATCGGGGAAAGCATATCTTCCCTACTTGCCAAACACTGTCCTGAAGCCCTGAAATCCAAGAGTGGGAAGATAGATATTTCTAGTGTGCGAGATCTAACACTGAGGGTGCTTATGTTGACTATCAACAAAGTGGCAGGGTCCCAGGTGGAACATGAGACTAACAAGCCGAAGTTCCTTTATGTTATTGACTGCACAACTCCTACGATCTTCAACTAGGCAGAGGCCATGAAGATGAACATCGAGCGCCAGTTGTCCAAGGCCAAGGCGGGGAATCTGAAGCAATTTGGCTTCGGATCAGTACTTGTGAACTTCTTCCTAGAACGAGTGCCACTGTTCCAGTATCGGTTGACTGAGGTCGGACCTCCTGCACCACGCAATCCGCAAATGGCCTGCTGGAGTTGTCTGATGCCCAGGATCACCGGGGGTCAACATATGTCATACAGACTTGCATTCTTTTCATGGATATGACGACAGAATATTGTCATGGAGGATTGGCAGTACAGTGGCACTGATTTCCGTGGAGATCCAGATATGCTCTTACTAGACAGAGAGCACTTTGATGATGAAGGTAAAAAAATCAAATGTTTTTTATTTTGATGTTTTTAATTGTTTTTGGCATATTCCTGCTTATAACATTTCTCTTTTTTATGCAGATGTTGGACCAGAGCATCTAGCCGGGATGTCCCCGATAGCCAGGCGTGTCCCCCATCCTATTGATGTTGTCACCCCTTATCAGGAAGGGAGCGATAACGAGGAGTAGATTGCGAGGAACCTCGAGGGGTTGACTCATGGTATCCCAGAGTATGCTCGGATAGGAGACATGCCTCGGCGGTACCAGAGGCACACAATGGGAGTCTCAGATCGGATCCGATGACTCCTGAGTCAGGTTGCATGAGCTGTCTCGTGCTACCATGAACACCATGCTGAGTAGTTTCTAGGTCCAGCACTTACATATTTTTTGAGGCCTATGTGCCATGGATGTACGAGGCTTGCGAGCCGCTAATGTTATTATAAACACATATATCATTTTTTGGGGTTTTGAAGTATCAAACATTCACACACACACACACAAACATATATATATATATATTATATATATATATTATATTATATAATTATAATAATATATATATATATATAATATATTATTATATATATATATATATATATATATATCTGTTGTATTTGCCTGTCTTTTTGGTACAAATGGTTTGTCTTATGTTTTACATGTTTCCTAAATGCCTATCCAACACATAATTAGCTAATGCATCTGTCAATGTATTCATGCGTCTAGGAAAATGATGATATGTAATATAATCAAAATGTATTTCCAATAGACAGATATGGGGATAGATTCGTAATATTTCCCGCTGAGTTGAAGGATGACAAGCTATGAATCTAGGTTGACAATCGATTCTCTGATGCCCAGTGCGATGGCTTCTAACAACAGTTCAATGACCGCACTGTATTCAGCAATGTTGTTGGTTGTACGACCCAGGCAGATACCTTGAAGGTCAATCAACTCATCATTAGGGTCATAGATATCCCATGTCGCAGATGATAAGTTCTAGGTACTACGGCAAGCACCATCAGCGAAACCAACTTGAGGAGTTGTAAACATCTGCAAAGCAAGAAAAGCATAGTAAATAGGAAATTTGTTTGAAAACTATCACAGAAAACCATGTTGTACAAAAATGAATCACACACTAATGTACATAAGCAACCATGCAAGATGACCTAAGCATAGTACTTCTTGAGATGGGAGTCCATGCTGGGACTTGGGTAATCAATCAACATAGATGAACACCAGAATTTTATCGTTGTCATGATGAGTAAGCATTGACTCAGCCAAATAATAGAGTAGAACTCATATAAGTCTTTTACCCCATGCCCCTTGAGCGAGGGAGGGTTACAAGTCAGAGGACAATTGGGGAAAACTCGGGGAGGTTAAAAAAATCCTGAATCAATGAAGGGATAAAGGCGCCCTCAGTTGAAAGGTCTTGACCATGTCAAGATAAACTAACATGTTAATAGGAAATGGAGAAGAGGACTCTTCGAAAACGGTAGACATGATCATCGGGCGAGGCAGGAATGAGGAGCGATGATGAGTACCGATCCATGGTGGTTCCTCGAGAGACATGATTTCCATGATACCTTCATCAACAAGGAAGGTCTTGGCTAAGGGATCAGGTGATTCCAAAGTGCCAAGCCAAGGGGATTGAGAGTACGTATCGAGAGAGGTCTTCGACATATGAGAATCAGAGGATGCAGAGTTCGAAACCGAAACAATTTCCACGTAATTGACTTCGGCCGGACTAATCGGCATGACCTCTCCCCAAGCATCAACAAGATCTGGTGTAGGGATGACCCGAGGATTAGATTTTACCAAGGCCATATTGACAGAGGCAACATGAGGAGTTTGGAGTGGAAAAATTCCCATTAAGGCAAAATCTTTGAAGAGACCTACCCCCACAGTCTCATAGGGAGCACTAGAGTGCTTGACATACAGAACATTTCCATCCGAGGAGGAAGAGGCAAAGAAAAATAGTTGATCGACGTTGACAATCTTCCCTTTATGGGGAAAACAGATCACATGAAACAAAGAGGAGGCTACGGCATGCATGGCATGAGTCCAACTCTGGACGAGTAGAAGATTATAATTGAGATTGGCGTCAACAATCTCTACATTGACTTGCACTGTCTTGCCTTCCAGGGTGATGGAAAGGTTAGGTAAGACACCGAAGGGTCATGAATTGCCCAATCGAAAGCTTCCAAAGGGTTCGAAGCTTGTTTCTGTGCAGGGGAACCAATAGCCTTCCAAAATGCAATTGAGATGATGCAAGTGGAAGCACCTTCATCGATGACAGTGCAGTGGATGGTCTTCTTGTTGATGATTACCTGAATAAAAAAGGAAATCTAATGAGGGATTCATGGAACATGGTTCTCCAAATCGAAACAGGTCAAATTAGAATCAGTGTGATCGATGCCCCCAATAGTCGACAGCAAATATTTCCGCTACAATGGGAAGCTTTGGAGTACCTCGAGGGCCGACATGGCTGGCGACACCTGAGCCAAATATTCAACAATATTGTAGTGTTGAGCAGCTTGGGCATTGGGATTATACGAGGATTTCTGTAGCACACCTCGAGAGGGTGGCAGCGTAACGAAATGAGGGTTAGGGTGATCGATTTTCAGATGGCCAGAACTCAGGGTAGAAGAAGAAGGTGCAACTTCTTTTTCTTTCCTAGTTATCAGAGCTGGAGTTTGATAATCTTTCAATTAGGTAGACACATTAATGGGCGTGCTCATCATGAACACTTGAGATCCAAAGGAAGCAAATCGGAGTTAGTCTAGCATTTGAGCCTGTTATACTAAGGCTCTTTAAGGACAGTAGGGATCCCTTTGAGCAAGTGACTAACTTCGGATCATCATGGACAATCCTTAGTATAGTGAACCTCCTTGCAAATGAGGCAGGGATAGTTAGGTTTCCGTTGCGAATATTCGCCAGCAGACGATTTGGGAGGACCCTATTTCAAGGCATTGGATTTAGCTTTGCCTTTGCCTTTATTTTTTCTTTCAAGGATTTGTCAGCTACGTACACTAGACAATGTGGATCTCTGAGGTTTTACCAGGGCCTGGTGGGTTTTGATATGAACTATTAGGAGCAGCATTCGAGACCGACTTCTGTTTGGAAGAAGTTTTAGCAGGGGTTTGGGATACTTAACCAATAACTCCATCAACGGGAGGAACAGTTGGTGACTTTGATGCTACGAGATTGGATGATGGCTGCGAAGCATTGGGTAACAACTCGTATAAGGTGCCAGACTGAGAGTAGACCAGATCCAAGTACTGGGCACGGGCAATGGCTTGCCCTTAAGTGACGCATCCACCCATAGCTATAACGTGAGAAATTGGGTCTATGAATGATTTTGTAAACCATTCAGTGAGCAACTAATCAACTATCTCGAACTTGATCAGGCGACGTCTATGTCTCCATTCATGGATATGATTAGAGATGTGCATCGCAGTGTCTTACTTAAGCGATGTGAGAAAATAGGTTCCAGTTTCATAACGAACCAACAACTGAAAATGTGCAAGGAAATCCATGGCTAACGAATTGAATTCATGGAAATTACTTCGAGGTAGCGCGATGTACCATTTTGTTGTGGCACCAGTGTGGGTCCATTGGAAAAGGCGAAGATGAATGGAATCGTCCACGTACGAGTTTGACAAGCACCAGAGGTGATATGTCATCACGTGGGTCGGAGGATCTTCTTTAGCTTTTCCATCGAACTTTGGGCAATCACTTGGTATATTGGACGGCACCAGAGGCCAGTATGGTGAATGAAGGATCGAATCATTCATAAGGCGCGATACATCTGGAAACTCAAGTGTAGCCAAGAAAGGTAACTAAGTGTTAAAAGGCATGGGAGGTTGATAAGCAGGCCCATAGGGAGGAGCCCATCCCTGCTGGTAAAGATTTTGGCCCCATAATGGGGGATTTTGGCCATATGGCATCTAAGGCTGGCCCCATTGCGAATTACCTTGACCAAAGGGAGGATTTTGACCTTGCATACCTTGAAACTGTATAAGCACATGTTGCTGACAGGCAACGTATGGATTAAAAGGTTGTTGAGCCTATTGACCTTAGACATATGGGTATGGGACCTGTTGTCCTAGAACATAGGGCTATTGAGCCTGTTGTCCCTGAACAAGAGGGTTTTGGACCTCAATCCTTAGACATAAGCTTGATATACTTGTTTCCCTTGGATGTAGGGGTTTTATACCTAGTGCCCTTGGTAGGTAGGATTCTGAACCTATTGACTTAGGACAAGAGGATTCTGCCCCTGCTACTGCAGGACTTGACCTTGACCCTGTCCCTGCAAGGGTTGACCTTGTTGATATGTATACAAGGGTTGTTACTACCCTGGTTTGTTTTGTTGTTGCAAGGGCTAACCTTGGTTGCAAAATTTGTCCTTGGGTTTGCATAGGTTACCCCTGCAAGGGTATGGGTTGAGAGGCATGCGGAGCATATTGCATCTGTTGTTGCACGGCCTGATGCAACTGTTAGAAGGATTGGCCTTGTGGTTGTTGTAGGAAACTTTGCTACGGGATAATCTGCCCTTGTTGTTGCACGGAAAACCCTTGCTGTAACAAAGGTTTCCCTTCCAGTAACAAAGGTTGTCCTAGTTGTTGTAAAGGTTTTTCTTGTTGTTACAAGGGTACTTGAACAGTGCCTAGGAAATTACCGAACTGAATCTGGTCGTAGTCAGGCTAGATGTATTGCCTAGATTGGAGGGTGTAATGTTGATTAACCAATCCTTAAGAACCATATGGAACGTAAGGATTTTGGTATTGGACTTGGACCTGAGCCCCATAGGGCTGTTGATACTGAACATTACTCGATCCAGATGAACCACCAAGATTTTGAACCTGTTGGTACTAAACATTGCTTGATCCAATAGGGTCAGTAGGGTTATAAATAATACCAGAAGCGGGTTGGTTTATACCAAGCATGTGAGCTTGTGAGTTGCTCACATTAGTGGCACTTAACACCATAGATACATTTAGGTTTTACCCCCCACGCGGTGGCACAATCTAGCCATTGATTAATGGGACAGAAGAACTATCAGAGACAATCTTTGAAACCATCGGTTGTGACTGACATGTAATTGGGATCGATGATACAAGAGTATTCAGGATGGCGGGTTGCACCGGGACTAAAGTAACAGCTCGTTGGGAAGTCATGTTCATGACAGACGGACCTAACGTAGGCCTGATGCGTGATGCCCAAACAGGATTATGGTAGAGTGATGAGGCACTAGGTGCGCCTGAAACTAAGTGCCCCAAAGACACATAGTCGGGTGGCAAGCTAGCGGGAATATTTTCCGAATAAGGGAAACCCTCAGGATGAAACTGCAATATCAATTCTCCCCCCTCAACAGTGTGTGGAGTAGAAACTTTGGACTCATTCGGAGAAGTGACTGGAGCATCGCCTTCGGGTTCCATGTTTGAAAACAAATGACGATGAATGGTCGAACATGTACTGGGGGATAGCTCCAAAGGAACACCTGGCTGGTCATACGGACTATAAGGACATTGCGATGATATCTCAATAGCATCAAACAGAGTGTTCGGAGGATAGATAACTAATCCAAGCTCACTGTCAGTGGTCGGCAATTTCTTTGGAGTTCGAATGGGATTATCCGAAGATTCTGGGCCAAGATCAGCAAATGACCCTGAATTGAAAGTAGGCAGAGGATGAGATAACAAAGGTTAAACACTCAAAACAATTTCGAGTTCAACATTTTGGTCCTCAAGTGGCTCTGATATCTTAGGAAATGGCCCCTCAGACAAACTTTCAGATGGAGGAGAGGAAGAGGAAATGGGTGAACCAAATGGTTCAACCACGATGACCTTGTCTTAGTTAACAGAACAAATAACTTCAAGGATTTAAAATGTCCTTTTAAGGGAACTCGTGATTTGGTCAAAAAGACTTAACAGGATGTTTTATATCGTGGGCAATCAATTATTAAGACGCATAAAATACTAATGTTCTTTCATTTTCTAAGAGTCGAGAAAGAAACAAAGATGACTCTATCACTTTCGATTGGAAATGAGCTCACAGGGACAAGTGCTCGAATGATCTATTAAGTTTAATGAGTCAAAAAGATCAAATGAATACTCTAGATGATCTAGGTAAACAAGATTACCAGGCAACCATGAACTGCAGAATAGCTCCTGGCGAACCAAGAAGTACAAGCAGGTAATCTCCCTGAATGTTGTGTCTGGCGTATCACATTCGCAAGGTGGCCGACTCGGCTTTCTAAGGATAAAATGATTGTAGCCTAGTGGGGTCTCCCATTATATACTCAACGGCATGGGGAGCACAAATTTTTGCTAGCATTGTCTAATGACGAAGCTAACGACAAATGTTGGGTTTAAAGACGTCAGAACATGTCTCTAGCCTAGACCTTCTAGATATGATCGTTAATGTCAAATGCACCTTAGGTTAATTAAATTCATTTTAGTTGATCTTGAGTTAAGTTTCAGTTTTTCAGATCTTAGCAATGCTACTCGAAAAAACCTAAAATGTAACTAAATGGGACAAGACCCTTTCAATTCGATGAAATGCCTACACTAGAGAGGGTAGAAACTACTCAATGAAATGCAAACAATCAAGCAACTGAAAACGAAATGATCTTTCACTACTTCACTTTTTCAAAAAATAAACTAATGAAAAATGCATTCCAATTCCTAATTTCCTGACAAGCACTTATCTATCAATCCTTTAAAAATGAAAAAATTTCTCTTCCTTTTTCAAATGTTGATGCAATTCTAGTTTTTAAGAGATGCAAATAATAATGATGCAACAAGCTAAAATTTCATACTTTCTCTTGGAACAATGAAACAAACTTTTCGCATACAATCTTTCAATGAAAAAGTTTTCATGACTATGAGCTCTTCAAGTAGATGAAAACATGAAAAGAGAAGTTCATTCAGATCAATGAAACGCCAACTCTACCAAACAAAAGACCAACAATGTAATCTATGCCGGAAAAAAGACGTTCAAGCTAGTAAAGGAAACCTTTTTCAAACTCGTGCAAAAAAGGTCAAAGTTGTAAAAGGACCAAAGAACAAATGCAAGGAGTAAACACACCAACACCTGAACTTCGTGAGTCCACAAGCCGCTGAATGGGTGACCAACTAGATGCCCTAGTGTCACTGACCACTCAATGACTCAATCAATCAAGTAGCAAGATGACAAGTCAACAAGCAAGCAAAAACCAAATGAAAAGTAGCTGCCTAATTAAGGAGAAAATAGTCAAAAAGGCTCACAAGGTCAAAAACACAAGAGTAGAACACACTGGCCAAGATTGGGGTCAAGCCCTAATCTTCACTTACAGGGATTGGTGTGACTGCCTAACTGGAAACAAGTGCCAGACTCTAGTCGGCATGACTATTCCTCCGTAATTCATGATGTTCAGCGCAACTGTCAGCAGATTAAATGCGCTGGTCAAGGAAACTAAGGAAAATTAATAAAAAAAAATTCAAAATAGGGACCAGATCTACTACTATGAATTTTAGACTTAGGCCAGTAAATAGGAGAAAAGAAACACAACCAAAGGGAAAACGTGAAACAAGCAAATTTCTCACGAGATCATGAAATCCAAAACAAACAAAAGATGGGATCTCCCCAGTGGAATCACCAATTTGTGGTGAAGAAAAATTATAAGTGCGGACACGAATGAATTCCTCTAGCCCGATAATGGGTCTAGCCACAACAGATACATTCTATGGAATATTTCCTTAGTTTAGAATCAATCAAGAGGGCCTACCTCTTGGTCGCTTATCCTGCTTGATGATGTCCTCGCTTGCTCACTCCAGCAATCTCTTTCTTCCTTCTTCAAGCTCCTAAAACAAGTAAACAAAATAGCACACAAACATAATAATAGACAAATTGCAATTCAACCTACTTAGCGAGTCAAGAAGCATTAAGACACAAATATGTAATATTACAAAACATGTAGGAAATCAATCGATAGTTTCATATTTTAATATGAAAGAGAGATTACAACCATTCGTCTTGACGTCGCAGTCTTCCTCTGACAAGACCAGGTTCCCACACACTTCTGCTAGCACTCCATGATGGCTTCAAACAACAATATTTTAAAGGCTCTTCCCTTTAGACTTCACTCCAAACCAAACACACTTCTCCCTCACACAACTAGATGGCTACAACTAGTAATAGCTTGCTTTCCTAATCAAAATAGTATACTCACACTCAGCCAACACTCTAACTATGACTATAACATTCACACTCTAGTTTGTGCTTGGGATGAAGGGAGGTTTATATAGGAAATATGGATGGGAGATGGATCCTCTTCTCATGGGAGAAGGACTTATCCCTTGAGGTAGTTCCATCATTATAGGGGAAAGGAGACCAAACTGCCATCCTCGACCCCATCTAGCCAAACCATTTACCAGACTTCCATTACGGAGCTTATAATTTAAAAAACTTTCCAGAACAGGACCGGCGTGACTAGAACACAGCTCAATGGCAACGGTCGGCTCGGGGAATAGTTCTAATCTCTGCATATTGGCGCGAGGGAGACAAAGGTCATTAGTGTCGGTCTTGTAAACTAGGCAAAACAGAAGTTTTAGGGGAAATGGTGCAAAAGGGAAGTGATCTGCTCATGAAGAGGGACACAATGGAAGTTTCTTCATGAAGGCAAAGCATGCGGGGTTCACTGTAGAGGTCCTCTAGGATCAAGGAACGGGGAGTACAGGGACAATGACAAAATGTTGTGTAATAGCTGGTTATGTATGTGTTTTCAACAGTGGTTATGTATGGCTCTCATCGTGTTTTTACTTGTAAATGAAAGGACAATGTATCTATGACCTAATAAATGATAATACAACAAATGGTATGATGGAACAATGGTTCTTAGCGATTCTCATATAATTATGAGACCCCTATGCTTAAATATGTTGTTTACACCTGTAGATTTCATATTTGTGATATGCTTAACGAAATGCTTGTCATGGCTAGTCAGGGTTTGGTTAAGGGATTATTCAAGTATTTACTTTGCATCATTGTTTCTCTGTTATCTTACTATTCTGAAGGTGTCATTCAATTCTAGGAATTGACCTAGGCTCTGGGCTTGAAAAAGTGGCTCAAATCTTGGGGATGTTGGCACAACACTGAGAAAAATAGTCCTTGGACGCTAGCATGCCTTGTCATGAGAGTTTTCAGAGCCTCGTGGATGCTCGCAGGCCTATAGCATGGGAGAGTCCATAGGTCAAGTGGTCAAAAAATTCAGTGGGACCTAGGGGATAGCTGCTTGAGTGGCTGGGATGGTTCCTAGGAGCATTGTAGTTGATATGGAAGGTTTTTATGTTGTGTTTATGTATATTCCACTTCCTTAAGGTCACATAGGAGGTTGAATACAATAAAGGTAGCCTCTCATCACATGTTTACCCCAATTGGTTGGTTACTTGTGTAGATGTGGGAGCAGGGTGTTACAAAGTGGTATCAGAGCATGGTTCACCCTCGGACTGGATGGGCGGTGTGTTGGTCATGCATTCATGTTGGTTGCATATGTGTTCCTTATGCTTGTATTCCATGTGCTTATTGCATTTTCATGGTGTTGATCATGGTTGTAGTGATGTCTCCATATGAAGGTTGATGGTGTTGTTGGGCAATGCGTCATCATGAATGTATGGTTGTATATGCATTTGTTAATCATGTCAGTGTCTATATGTTATTATGCATGCATTTTCATGGTGAAGCTTACTGTGCATGAGGTCATTGTATGCAATTAGGTCATCATTATGTTTTTGGTTGTTATGATGTTTATGTGTTTGCTTAGATACAGCTGGAGATGCATGTTGTCCTCTCAGATGATTCTAGGTTAATTAATCATGCCAGAGCATCGAAAATGCTTTGTTTGTTTTAAAGTTTTTGGATGACCAATGATATGAGCAATTTGAAAACGGGTGCTTAAACCTTAACACTTTCCCAATAGAGTGGTAGGGTTGTTCATTTGTCTAAAATAGTTAATTGTTTTCAATTGGTTGAATAGCTGAGTCTTAAAGAAATACAACTTACTAAATAGTCAAACAGAATATTTAATTGGTTATAGGAAAGAATGCAGGTAAACAATGTTTTCATGTGAAACAAAATGTATTTAATCTAACGCAAATGGGTGTGACAATTTATTGATATAGAGGAGTTTATAATAACAGACGGTTTTATAAACTATTCTCTAATTATTGTTTATAACTTCATAGGGGATTTAAGATGGACAGACATTCAGTTTGATCTTACCCAGATTTCTCCATAAGGACTTAAATACATGAAGAAAAACATAATGAAATAAGCACAAAAGAAACACTAACAAGGGGACAAACTATTTGAGGCAAATTCAGAATCCTTTCATTAATTTGAAGCAAATCTCCAACTTGATTACAATTCTTCTTTGAAAGCTCATCCAAGGGTTCAACCCTTAATGACTCGAAGCAAGAGTTATTTATACAAAAAATAAAATATCTTCTAGATTTATTTTTAACAAAACATAAAAAATAATACAAAGCTATAGGAATATTTAAACTGATAAGTGTTGGCACTATCTTTCAAGAATTTGTTGATGATTGGGTCCCCAAATAGTGTTTCCCAGCTGTCTGTCATTTGGTGTGAAAGTTACTTGATAATTTCACATAAGTGATCCCACCTGTCTTGACTTGGTATAGAAATATTAACCAATTTTCTGTAAACTTCATCAACCTCGGTATACTTTTCAAAAGTAGGCTTATTAACAAAAATGTGTTTGATTTCATGTCTGATTATTAAATCAAAAAAAGGTTCTAATATTTCCTTCTCTGTCTGATGACCCTTTATACCTGCAAAACTAGCTTTATCAGTTGCAATTGCATAAATATTTTGACAATACTCCTCCAAATTTATAAGCCTATCATTCGGTGCCACTAATCTTGGAAGTCCTCTCTGATTGAGTAAGTTAAATTTGAAATGAAACCTTTGGACAACAATTTTCAAGGCTTGGCACTTGGTCTCCAACTGAGTCATGAGGTTCTTTTTCTACAAAAGATTCTTAATTTCCATAATAGTTTCTCTTATGTCCAAAATCTAAATCTGCTCAAGCTCGACTCTAGTTTTTGAATTGGGAACTTTAATCATGTTTATGGCCTCACTTGGTTTATATTTAAGAAGTTCTATAACTTCTTCAATAGTTGTCTAAAACCTATTTATAAGCTCTTTTTGCTCAAAAATAATTTGTATGTAGGGCCAAAATTTTGTTATAGCCTGACCGATGTATGCCCAAATGTTTTCCTTGGCATGGGCCAAGGTCTGAGTCTTTAATGACTCATTTTGCAACTCTTCTATCCTTTTGGTAAATCTATGGGTCTTCTGCTTTTATTCAACATAAAGAGTGTCATTTTTAATCTTCTGAGTCTCCAAATTCTTGAATTTCTTGTGAAGCCTTTCATTCTCTTGTCTCTAGAGAGACACCTCCTATATGACTTTGTTTAAATCTCTTGTTGTTGATGTAGACTCGATTGCTTTTTATGTTGATTCCTTTGCTGTCCTTGACACTGTAATAGGTATAACTATATTAGAGCTATAGCTACATTTTTCTCAATGATCAACCTGAGCATTTCTTCTTTGTGCTACTCACTTTCTGCTATCTCTGTGGTTTGAGGATCCTCTGTAGAAGGTAGTTTGAGCTGCTTCCTTAATGTTGAAATGTTTGCATTCTTCTTTTTAATAATTTCCTCTATGGCTTTAACATCAGTGGGATCATACCGAATTTTAATCACTAAATCTTCTAATGATTTGACCCTATTATCCTTTCCCAAAGAGGATATATTTTCTATCTTCAATTGTGATTGTACATTTGAAAGAGTTGTCTTGAGTTTTTATAATGCCATAGCAGTGTTAGTCATGGTATAGAAAATCATCTCACCAGACTGCATATGCATGTCCATTTGATTGATTAGGTGTATCTGGTTGGCATTAAAAGAAAATACAGTCTTCTTATAATCTGAAGAAGCCTTTGGAAAAGGCACTTGGGCTTGTAGGAATGCCATTTTCATCCTACCCTTTTCACTGTCAAAAGTTGTCAATAGCCTGTGTTGTGAAATTTATGTCTGTTTCCAAAACTGAGCATATACATTTGCCTTCAAAGATTCATTCTTCTGTTTAATTTCAAGGAAACTAGTGAAGATGTTTGGCTCCTCTTGCTCACTTACTCCGACAGATTGGGTGATCTCCAAAAAATTCAGTGAAACTGAAGAGGAAGATGGAGTAGTGACTAAAGTTTTTTTTGTCCCTGTAGAAACCTGTGAATCATCCAAATTGATGATTGTAGACTCCCTCTGACCTTGAGTAGTAGTAGTGCCTTTGGATTCAATCCTTTATTTCTTTTGATAATGAATGAGTTCTTTTTCACCTTTTGTTGATGATGAAGATTCTTCTTTGGGCCTCTTGTCCTTCCTGCTTTGAGAAGTGGAGTCTAGAGAGTAGAAGGAGGTAAAGTTTGTTCTTCTGCTTCTTGAAGTGTATTCTCTTGCGATTGTTCTTGATTTCTATACTTCTCAATCTCTGGCCTTGGAGTATAATTGTAAGGTGTGGTTTTGAGTTCCACCCTTAAATTGGAGATTATACTAAATGGGTCATAAGACCAGGTGCAACTTGGTTGGAAACCCATTTGTTTGAGGATTGAATCTGCTTCAATACCTATTGATCTGGTATTACAAATGAATGGTCCTACTTGTGACTTGATTTTAAACTGAGATTTCCTCTTCCCTAAAATAAAATGAAGTTCATCCATATTAATCATTTGCCTAATATATTCCAGAGAGAAAATTCTCATTGGAACATATTTGGGTAATTTATATGGAGCCAGTTCACAACCATACACCCTAATCTCTATATAATTCTGGTAAAGATACCAGTCTCCTGTCTTTGCTTGGTCACTCAGATGCAAGATCCTTTTGATTTCTGAACTGATCCTAGGCTCACTCTAGTTGATGAGATTCTAATCTATGCAACTAGATGAATAAAACTGTCAACAAAGTCTGAAAACTTGAACTCGATTGAGTTCCTCCTGATCAATGAATTCCATTATGTGACTGCTTGGAGCACTTGTTGATCATCCTGCCTATGTAAAGATATAGGCAACCTGTCTCCCTGTTGAAAAACAATCATATTCACTAACACAGAGGAATATTTAAACACTCCTTTAGTAGTAATATTCATCAGTTGTTCATGCATACTTTCAGCCAAAATTTGATTGTAATTATACATGAAAGCAGATTTGTTTTCCTTAGAGAAAATGGATAGATAACCTAGGATAGATTCATCTACCCATTGATTTGTTTTGTAACCTAACAAGCAAGAAAATAAGGAAATGATGTGTTTAGCTCTCTTAGGGAACATGGATGTTGAATATGGAGGGTTGTTTTTAGGAAGTTCAACATCTTCTAGAAGAAAGATATAAAAAAATTGAGCTCTTTGTGGGAAAGTGAGCTTATGGTACAACTCCATTAAAACAACAGTGGAGAAAAAGCTAAGGGAATTTTTTTCGGGCATCAAAAGAATCTTGTTGATAGTTTCAAGGGTGATAGATATCAGAATATCTCCATTCTGAGCTACCACACTCCTCTGTAGGGGATTATACTTAACTTGACACCACATGACTAAGTCATGAAAAGGATGGGTTTGAGGAAACATATGCATGGGCAATAAGGATTCCCAAAAATTGATTTCATCTTCAGAGTCCTGATAAGTCTGCTTTAACCAATGGTGCAATTCAAAAATGTCGAATTTGCACTCTATGTCTGTAATTTTGAAGAACTGGTCAGTTAAGGGAATATGATCCAGGTTTAGGGTATCAGAGAGCTTGGGGTTTTTGTGTGATGAAGTTTGACTAGTAAAGGACTAGTCTTTTCGTTTAGCAGCCATAATTTGCAAAATTAAGATGAAGGTATAACAAAAGGTTAGGGATGAAAATACCTAAAGGTATGTTGTTCTGATGGTAAGTTCAGTTGTGACGTAAAGCAGAAATAATGAAATAGTGAAACTTAGAAAACCAGTGAATCAGAATATAGGACAAGTTAGGGAAAATCGCATAGCAGGCATGAAGGGCTTATTTATAAAAAGGAAAGGATTATCGAGAAAGAGAAACCATTGTTGAATGGAAAGATTTTCATTTATGGTGAAAATTGTTATTGAATGGATGAATTCTCATTTATGGCCAAAGAAGAACATTAACGGCGTGAAAATCAGAGAGGTGGACAAAACGCAATAGCTATGGACACACGGAATGAAATGATTGGGGAATGGAGGCACAGGAAAGGGAGTTATCGTTGGCGCAGAGTGGATAAGTGGATTTCAGGGGGGATGGTAGTAAGCGGTAATGAGCGAGGGGTGCGAAGTGAGGAGGAGCTTCCAAGTTGCGAGGGGCCCATGTGAATGAAAACCATTTTTCGAACACCCCCCCCCCCCCCCCCCTTTATCGCGCAATGGTGGAAGGGGGTGTGAAATGGCTTCCCTATCGTTGATCTAAGCAGGAAGCGAATCACCGTTCAAAAATGTTTGGTACTTAGCGCTTCGCGACAAATGAGTTTGTCATTTTATGACCTTAGGTTATAATATAATAAAGTTTTCAATTAATACAAAAATTAATCACCTTTAAGAGGCGATTTGTTACTAATCAATCCAACCTTAATCTAATATATTTATGGGCCAAATTTTGAGAATAATAGGCCACAGTTTTATTCTATTCTATCTTGTATAATAATGTTCTACCAAGATTAAACAATTTGGTGAATTGTTTCACTAATCTAAAACATAAATTTAAATGATTTGATCATGATTAAACAATATGATTCAAGTCAAACAAAGGTTGTGGCATTTAACAAGCTGCACACAAAACCTTAATTTATTACAATGCAAATTATTTCTTTGAAGTGGCATTTCAATAGGCTCACTTATACAAATTTTAATTTTCTTTTCACGGGGTTTCATTTCATCTCTTTTTTTATTTTCTATTTTTCCATTTTCATTTTTATTCTTTATTTTTCATACCTTCTTCTATAAATAAAAACTAACTTATCAAAAGTAAAGAATGTTACAACAATGCAGATCATCAAAGTGAAGTTGCGGCATTGGACCTCGAGGTAAGAGAAGATCGTCATACAGGTATTGTATGTTTGGCATGAATGTATGTTAGTTAAAGGATTGTTATATGTATTAAGGTTATACACATGTTTGTCATTCCATTGTTATTATGGTTACATGTATGATAAATGCTAGTTGATCAGCGTAGTTACATACACATGTGTCAAATCATCATGAATGATAGTAACATGTGGTTGTACGCATTGCTATTGTTGTTTTATGTTAGATAACTTGATGATTAGGTTACATGTTGTTGATGAGAATGATATATAATTTGTTGGTTTTATATGATAGTAACTTGATGATTAGGGTTATTACATTAAGATTTTGTTGTTATATGTATGATACTAAGTTGGATTGGTCTATGCAAATTGTTGGGTGTGGAACTTGATTATCTTCTTTATTCATAGGTATCACCGCATTGGACCCTAGTTCGAAATGTGGCGGAAATTCCACCCATAATATTTGCACTGCAAGGGGGGTCTAAGGGGGTGGTTGCGACCTTTGGAAGCCCCCCCCCCCCCCCCCCGGGGGGGGATCGGGACAGCACCCCCGAAGCTAAAAATAGATGTAAAATTGCCTTGTAAAATGTTGAAATTTCATAGTCAATCTGGGTCGTTCATTAGGTAGAGATCTGACGGTAGAAGTTATGATTAGTTTAGGGTTTTTTGCCCTAGAAGGCAACCCCTCGCTATATATGAGGGAATTGTATTGTGTCTATGTAGATCTATACTCTGAGTGAGAAAGAGAGAGGAGATTGTGTGAGAGCGAAAAGGGAATTATAGCGGATTTTTTGTAGGTTGTATCTCTTCAGTTTGCTGGATAATATAAAAGGAAGGACTGGCTGTTTCTCTGTGGATTTAGCCCAAATTAGGTGAACCACGTATATCTGTGTCTCTCTTGTTTTATGTGCTTTCTGTGTTTTTATTTATGCAATATATTTTATGTGTTCCATTGCTATGTAATATATAATTTTCTAACACAAATGGTTAGGGTTATGACATTCAGGTATGAGTTAATATGTTGTGATATTATGTCATAATAATCTAGACTGACTGTAAATATGTCATTATTATGTATGAATGATAATTGTTTATGAGTTTATGATGTGAACATGTTAGTTAGTGATTATTAGGGATATAATGATATTATTTGTGTTTGAGTTGATGTGTTGTGAAGTTATATTGTGCTAACTAGATTGATTGTGAAAATAAGATAGCCTCCCCTAATATACATTAAGGTATGAGCTTGCTTATGTCGTCTACTTTGTGCTTGAATGTTTGATTATGTCGTCTAGTTAATTAATTTAACATAGTATGTTTGCAAGTTGATTGAATATTTGATGAATTGCATAATATGAGTATGTGTTCAAATGATCTTCTTTTAAGATGAATGTACTAACACATATGTGTTGAGATAGTTGATATGTACTTGAGTGTAGTAGGTGATAGTTGTAGCATTATGTCTAATGACTATGAGTTGACTATGGATGACATAACTGTTAGTCTTGGTAAAGGTTGATTTCAAATTGATATATATGATTGTCTTGATATCTGGAACATGTAGTTGACTTGTGTAAACAGTCGGGTGAAGTTATAGCATATAGGAAGACTCAATTGTAGCAAGTAAATGGAAAAAGAAAAGGAATTGGGCAAGAATTCCATTGGCTATGTTTGGAAACCCTAATTCCAAATGAATGAGTGCTTTTCATAAAGGAAGTCTTCTTAACCTTGATTTTGTTTAACATTATGAGGATTTGTGCTATATTTATGAACATGTATTTGACATGTATATTAGTTGGTCTCTAGTTACAGGTGGATCTGTCAAGGGAATTGGAGTCCCTTGAGACATGGCGTGGATGTGTTCAGTTGCAAGCGATGTGCTTGGCACAACAAGGTAAGGTAATTGATGTATTGTTATGTTTATTTATGCACTAAAAGTTATGTGTTTATGGTAGTGTGATGCAGGGAGTTGCATGGCAAGATAGGTTTCCATGAAAGCTTGCAGAAGGATCAAGTTGATTTTTCCTTGGAAACCATGGGATTGAGTCACGGCGTCTATTGTTAGTCTTGTGATTTTGGTCCTTAGTTATTTATTGAGCTTCATTTCGGTTTTGTTTATGACTAGTGCAAGGCCTTGCCACTTTGTTGTAGTATCGTGTTGTTATTGGTTTTCGTGGTCTTCTTCTTGTTTGTTTCTTATGATTGCCTTTTATGTTTTGAGTCTTGGGAATTGGTTTGGGAAAGAGGAAAGTTAATGGAGCCCAAGGAGATTTGAATGAAACCCAATAGGTGATGTAAGGCCCGGATGAAGTTCAATGCATGTATAAGGGCAGCTGAAGGCAAGAGTAGGACATCTAGTCAGATTGGTTTGGTCCATTGGGATAATGGATGGTGGCAGGAAAGTCATGAGAATGGTAATTGAAAAGGTAAGGTGAATAGATTTGAGGCATCAAATGCCTGGGCTAAATTGGGAAATGTTGTTCTCAATATTGTGCATGTGATGCATGGATAAAGGGCATTTTCTTAACCTTGACCTTATGTTATCTGGCAATTATATTATGATCATGATTATATTGATGTCTATATATGTATACATGTATGTATGTATGTATGTATGTCATGTCTAACAGAGTCATCATGGATCATGATTGTTTTATGCTAATGTTTATATGTACATATGTATGTATGTATGTCATTGTCTGAGTAGATCATTATTGTTTTATGTTGATATTTATATGTATATATGTGTATGTATGCATATAGTTGTCTAGCAGGATCATGATTGTTTATGCTAATATTTATATATATGTATGTATCTATGTCACTGTCTCACGGAGTCATCAGAGATCATTCTTGTGGAGGAATGATTTCTTATGTAGGTGAATGACATGAAGAGGTTCATGGTTTTATGAGGAATCAAGTGGGAAGAGTATTCGTGACAAATATATGAGGTCAATATCATGTGGTTATGACTTCATATTATGTGATTATACTATTTCTATATTTATGCTATTATAGGTAACGTTGAAGGATACATCAACGGAGTGAAAGCAGTGTGATCTATGGCATGTTGGGACAAGCATGGATAAGACATTGGAAGCAAGGTTGCTTGGTAGAGACAATGTGGTTTTGGATGTGTGGTAATATTGTTGTGCATATGTTGTATATTTTGCATATGTGACGTTTTGCGCATACGGTGTTGTGTATATATAGTGTGTGTACATGTTGTTTATGCAATGTTATGTACAGGGTGGTACAATAGTATTGTGCAAATATTGCATATGCAGTGATGGGTATAAATGGCGTTATGTACAAGTTGGATATGAAGTGTTGTGTACATATTGTATTGTGCACATGATGGATATGTGGTGTTGTGTGCATATGGTGTTGTGCACATGTTGTACATGTGGTGTCATGTACATATGGTTGTTATGTACATGTTATATATGTAGTGCTATGTACATATGGGGTTGTGTGCATGTTCTACATATGGTACTATGTACCTATGGTGTTGTTTGTATGATTGTACATGTGGTGTTGTGTACATTGTGTACATATGTAGGTGGTGTTGTGTACATTGTGTACATATGTAGGTGGTGTTGTGTGCATGTCGTGCATGTGATGTTGTGTACATGTTGCGCATGTCGTATTGTGTACAGGTGGTGCGATGTACGTATGGCTTTATGTACGTGTTGTGCAGGTGTTGTCGTGTACATGTTGTGCAGGTGGTGTTGTGTATAGGTGGTATTGTGTACATGTTGTACATGTCGTACTGGTGTAGATGTGGTATTGCGTGCATGTCGTACATGTTGTGTTGTGTACATGCGATACTACGTATGTGCATTGTGTAGTCGTGGCATCGTGACATGTGTATTCATTTTACTATACTCTATGTACGTATATGTATTGTGTTGTACATCGGATATAGGTGTATGTATTGTGTGGTGGTGTACACCAAATGTACGTGTATGTATTGTGATATGTTGTACATTGGGCGTAAGTGTGTGTGTTGTATGTCAGGTATAGGTGCATGTATTGCATGGTGTTGTATGTCGTGTGTGGTTGTATGTGTGTGATGTGTTAGTGTCAGTCTTTGAAGCCTTCCTCCAGTGATCAAGCATGCTCTTACAAAGTGATTTTAGGGTGTCAAGGTCAAATTTTGTCATTTCAATGAGTCTTCAAGTAAAATTTGGTCACTAGGTATTAGGTCTAGGATTTGTTTTCACTCCTTTCAAAGTTTTCCAAGTGTCAGTCCATTTCACCATTCAACTAAGTGTACCATCATCCAAAGAGTTTTCATCATCATTTCAAGTTCTAATGGGTCATTTTACACCTTGTTCGTGCTTCATTTGTGCTTAGGTAAGGTTCATTTCCCTCTCCTAGGGTTTTGAAGGTAATTTCTCTTGGATGGTCAAATCATCACAACATTTGTATCCAGATGCTCATACACCTTCCCCTATCCTTAATGTACCTTCTTAAACATTTCCCATCACTTATCCCTCAAATTCATCATTTTCCCACAAAACCTAACTTATTGCTACAATTTGACAAATTTCTAGGCTAGGCCTGTGTTTTGCCATTTTGGACCCCTTCCCCTCACTCAATATTTAAAATTCCACTTTCCCCTGCTTCCTAACACTCCTCCGTACTTCCTAAAAATATTCTCAAGAATTTAGAAGTCCCTTATCCCCTTAATTTCCCTTAATTTCTACAAATCCCCTGTTCCACACATCGAGATAGGTTTTACTCAAATTATGTTTCTGAGAAATAGAAGATGAATTTGACAAAAGTGAGATAGGTGTTTGTCCACCATTGATTCAAGAAGAAAAGCCTCCTTAACTTTTTACACAAGTGTCATGGTTTTAGAGAAATTTCAAAAATACAGTTACCTCAGGAGAGTGAATGCACCTCTAGAGCAACCTTGAGAAAATCAAGATTTCTCCTAGCTAGGTTGGCGAAATGACTTTATTAATGAGTAAAATGATAACTAGACACAAATAGCTTTCCTATTATCTATCATGAGCTCAATTTGGAGTTGAGGAAGACCTTCAAAAGTTGACTGTAACAGCACTCTTCATTTAGGTAGCCTCATTTTTCACATTTTGACCAGTCTTGGGATATTGGACTTTTGATAGGGAAAATTAACTCCAAATTGGAAAATTAAAGATGTTCTGGAAAGTAGACTCCATAAGCTTTCCAACGAGCTATCACACACCAAATTTGGACACCGGGAAGGCCTCCAAGAGTGGTCTGCAAAAGGCACTGCGCATAGGAACAGTGGCGCTACGCATAGAAAAGGCGTTGTGCACCTGGGAGTTTCTGGCAGTGGAAAAATACACTGGTGCTACGCCCCTGAGAGAGGGTGTTGCGCACATGGCTAGTGACCTCCAAACTGATCCATATCATTCTAATTTGCCTCAAATTTCTAAATTAGCCTCTTGTCAAGTAAGTAAAGCCCTCCATCTGATTAAAAAGGTGTTTTTTCATCAGTTTTTGTGATTTTCATCTCTCAAAAAACTAAACCCTAGTTTTCTTCAAAACTGTCTCATAGATTTTGAAAGTTCACTTATTTATTGTTGTTCTATTTTCTTCATTCACTACTACTTAAAACCTCATTCCTTTCATTTATTTTCCCAATTCTCAAAACGTACATACTAAAACCCTACCCCCCATATAAAACCCTATCCTACATACACCCCTTCTCCACACATAAACTCCCAAAACTATACACTATTCCTAAAACCCTATACCCTAAATACAAAACCCTACTCACTCCCTAAATCCCCAAACCTTTCACTCCCTAAATCCCATTCATACTCCCATTCACTCTCACCTACTTATCCTAAAATCTCTTCATACTCATCTTTCATCCATCCACCTTATCTCATCATTCACCACAAGTGTTCACAAACAATGAAAAAGGCCAGGTGACTAAGCAGCAAAGAGGCAAGGTTAGAAGACAAAAGGCAAAGGAAATTGAGAATCCTAGGGAGATTTGTCTTAAGCGGTTAACATACACCTGGATAAGTTGATTGAGAGGGTTAACAGACACAAAAAGATGCTTCACCACATGGCCTATCAATGCATGACCCGGAACAAAATCTGCAACATAAGAATGAGGAAGCTTAAGGCAAGGTTGAGGAAGGCCTTGAGAAGCAAAAAGGAGAAAAACAAGTTGGAAATCCTAGTTGATTCCTCATTAGATCATCAAATCAATGCATGAGGGTGCCTTGTGCCAATTTTGGGAAAATTTTGGTAAAATTTTGCAATTTTCAAATTTTAAATTTTTCAACACAGGAAATTTGCATCGGTGGCGCTGCACTTTTCACAGGGGCACTTGTTGGAAGAATGGCTTGCATATTTCGATTCAGCATGAAAAAATAAGCAAACCCAGAAAGTTTCAACAAATTTAGAGCAAAACTAGGTCACCTACAGGTCAAAAAACCATCAAAAAATGCCCTCTCTACCACTTTTTGGACACACAGGAAGCAGCCTTGGGAGATTCCACTTTTGAGGGGGGAAAATGACCTCCAAATGAAAAAATTAAAGATGTTCCAAAAACTAGACAGGAAGACCTTTCAAACTAGCTATCTTGGGCTCAATTTGGTCAAGGGGAAGGCCTCCAAAACTAGGTCTGAAAAGGCATTGCGCATAGGAATAGTGGTGTTGCGCATAAGATGAATTTTGCCAGTTTTGCTCAAAAATCAAAATTTTGCCTAGTTTTTCTACAAGCTTACTTTTACTCTCATTTTGGATGAATTTATGAATGTAAATGATGCTATTCTATGTAAATGTAATTGTAAAATGACTCTAGAGGGTAGATTCATCATTTTGAGGTGGTTTAGGGGTGAATGAATCAATTTCCATGGTTTTAGAGGCAAGCTATTCCACTGCCTATATTCCTGTTCTTAGTTTAGAAATGGTTGAAACCACCCCTCTTCTCATGGATTCGACCCCTGATGGCTAGCATAGGTGGTTTGATGTCTATATTATGTATTTTTTCAGTCATTAGCAAAGTTTGGACTCTTGTGAATGCTTTGAGCTACATTGTACATCTCTACAGCAGTTTAGCAAGGAAATAAACCAGGATTTGCAACTATTTTTGTGGGATTCTTGTGGTAATGTGTTTTTGCATTGTTTCTCCTTTTGTCATTAGTTTTTCTCGTGTGTTATATGTGCAAAAATCTATTTCATTCTTCTTAACTAAATGAAATCAAGATAGATATATGGAATACATTGGTAACAGTGCTCTACCTTGGGAATACATTTAGTTTTTCTTATGTTTTCAGTTGTCTGAAGAGGACTCATGATCCTTGCATGCCCTCCTCGGCTCCTCACCAGTCTTAGACCTACTATCTCACTCAATTCCAAGTGCCAAAACACCTACCTACCTCGCCCCACAGAACACCCTGCAATTCTGACTTGATTTCCCGGACCCAAAGCTGCCTGCTCCATTTGATCCAGCAACAAAGTCATCAAAATCAAGGAAAAACCCTAGAGCTCTTATACCTAGCCTAAAATATCTATTTTATTCAGTCATCTCAACTGAGATTGACAAGGAGAGAGCCCTCCCCCAACCTGGTAGGGCTAGCTACTAGGTTAAGCGTGGTTTGTGGTTACCCTAGGATTACCTCCCTTTAGCCTGAGGTCAATCTAGGTTCTAACATAGTGGCGACTCCACTGGGGAAGTATTTTTATGTTCCTTGGTAAAATGTATCAAGTTTAGATCTAATTGTTGATGGTGGACAACGATCAGACACCGGAAGGCTGAAATCATTCACATGGCAACTCTAAATCAGTTTCGAGATCAGATCCAAGGACTCCACTGGAGGATGAACCCAACCAACAGAAACATGAAAGGACAATATGGAAAGATTAGGTATTCAAGTTGAAATTTCATCCAAGACATTATGTTCTTTGTTATAAATTATTTCTTCTCTTTTCCTGAGAATGTCAAAAAGGCTTTACAAAGTATATTGTATTTGAGAAAAGATCCTAGATTTGCATTTGATTCTTTCCCTTTGAAGATTGTGAATACAAAATGTTCGCATGCCTTTAATCTTGATCAAGACCCTTCTTCTGAACCTTGTGATGACCGTCTTCAAATTGATGAGCTTCAAGAGACCAAGACTGATTCTACACCTTCTGTACATATTCCTATACCTTGTAAAATTTCAGATAGATACAAGCCTCTGATTTTACCTCCTATATCCCATGCTTTCCCTAAAAACCATTACTTATATCTACCAAGATTTGATGATGAATGTGACAACGTCACTACTGAGAGACATGTATTGAATTTTGATTCTTTTCTTGACCTTTTTGAAGTTGATTAAGAGGATGTCAGTATTAGGCTTTTTGCTCTTTCTTTGCAAGGCAAAGTCAAGAGTTGGTTCAAAACCCTACCTGATGCGAGCATCTTAGGTTTCTAGCAGTTCATCAAAGTTTTCCTCGACAAGTGGGTGGTCAGACAAAACCCTTTCCTGATTATAGAAGAGTATAACCAGCTGAAAAGACTGCCAGGGGAGACAGTACAACAATTTTCTGCCAGGTTTAACCAAGTCTATTTTTCAATGCCTGTTAATATAAGACCTCCTCCTGGATCCGCTCTCTTGCACTACCCAAAGGATTTTGATCCAAAAATGGAGTTTCAGTTGAGAGAAAGGAACCTTGCAACACTTGAAGAGATGCAGAACAGTGCAATAGATGTAGAGGCTAATTTGTTGATCAGAAGAGAAAAGTTGAAGGAAGAAGTGATAAAGAACATAGATCCAGAGGAATCGACACCTTTAGAGGTAAAGCTCGACATTTTGGTAAGTGCAGTGGAAGAGATGATGCAAAAGATCACCACAAGGGATGAGTATGATGTTCAAGACCATGGCTCGTTGATTGAAGAAGAACAAGTGGTTGATCCAAAACATTTTCTTTCTTATCCCAGTTGTCATAGATATGATAATGATTGTTTTATAGATCATCTTGGAGAAGAGAGATCTGTTGATTTGACATGTATGCTTGATGATGTGCTTTAAACTGATGATTTGCCTCAGTTTGATCAGTATGATGGTGATTATGTTCTAAAAACATAAGCTAATCTTGTAGACAAACCAGCAGTTGGTTTGTGGAAGGAGGAAGTTCACTTTCAGCAGTTTGAATACAGTGATCAGTCGATGCATATCAGCGATGGAAGAGAGGAGGAAAGTGTAGAAATTGTTGAAGTAAGTGAAGAGTCTTTTCCTTTTTGTTTTACTTCATTTCAGCTCATCAAAGACAACTTTCGTGCTATCAGAAATCAACTGTCGACAAGTTTGGATCTTGACCATCTAGAGGGAAATGAAATCCTTGTTCCAGACTTTTCATATCTAGATTTGCAGCTACCGAATGCCATTGAATGTCAGGTTGCAGATGAAGACTTGGAAGCTGGGATATATGATCAAATGATGCAAGATGATTCTGTACCATTCTATGTTGAATCATTTCATATTTTGAAGGGAAATTTGCATAGTATATCTTCAAATGAGCAGCCTATAGAAAATCATGCAATCTCATTAGAACCAATATAAAATGGGTTGCAATAGTCTTTTCAAGTTTTTCGCGATCCAATAGCTGATGTGTTGGATGATGTCTGCAATCAAAGTCCTTCTCCATTAACTAACTGTGAGATGGAAACAAGTATTGATACAAACTTGATCCGATAGCTGATTTCTTTGTCATTATCAGTAGGAGTCTCATCACAAAGTTCAGATGAAAGTTTGCATTCATGGTATGAGGAGAAGAAGCAAAGTAATCCATTGGATGAGCTAAGTCCCAGTGCACATGAATTTCAAGATCCTTATGCAGTATTTTTGGAGCCAGATAAAGAATACATATTATTCAACAGATCTGTTTACAAGTTTCCATGGGAGTTGCCTTTCAGTAGTTCTCGCTTGTTGTTCATAAGAAAGCACTTGCAGAGAATTCAAACAGCAGCCGAAATGCTTACTTGGTTGCATTGGTTGTTCCATTTCACCTGATCAAGTGAGGAATGGAAAAGTTAGAGTAGGTTTTACTGAATAAGCTCTATTTTGAGCATATTTTCCAATTTTTCAGTTGTGTTTTAGTATTGAGTCAATTTCAAGTCAGTTTGTGTCTTTGAGTCATCAGTTTTCAGTCATGTAATTTTAGCTTGAGTTTTTGACTCCATGCCCAATGGATAAGGCTATTAGGTCTACGGTGTTCTTGGCACCTCCAAGGATCTACCATCCCCGATGGAGCCAATGTTAGTGTTAGTCTCTGAAGCCTTCCTCCAGTGAGAAAACATGCTCTTACAAAGTGATTTTAGGGTGTCAAGGTCAAATTTTGTCATTTCAGTGAGTCTTCAAGTAAAATTTGCTCACTAGGTATTAGGTCTAGGATTTGTTTTCACTCCTTTCAAAGTTTTACAAGTGTTGGTCCATGTCACCATTTGGCTAAGTGTAATATCATTCAAAGAGTTGTCATCATCATTTTAGGTTCTAATGGGTCATTTTACACCTTGTTTGTGCTTCAATTGTGCTTAGGTACCGTTCATTTCCCTATCCTAGGGTTTTGAAGGTAATTTCACTTGGATGGTCAAATCATCAACAACACTTGTATCATGATGCTCATACACCTTCCCCTGTCCTTAATGTACCTTCCTAAACACTTCCCATCACTGATATCCCTCAAATTCCTCTTTTTCCCACAAACCCTAACTTATTGCTACAATTTGACAATTTTCTAGGCTAGGCCTGTGTTTTGCCCTTTTGGACCCCTTCCCCTCACTCAATCTTTGAAATTCCACTTTCGCATACTTACTAACATTCCTCCCTACTTCCCAAAAATTTTCTCAAGAATTTAGAAGCCCCTTATCCCCTTCATTTCCCTTCATTTCTACAAATCCCTTGTTCCACACATCGGGATAGGTTTTACTCAAATTATGTTTATGAGACATAGAAGATGAATTTGACAAAAGTGAGAGAGTTTTTTGTCCATAATTGACTCAAGAAGAAAATCTTCCTTCACTTTTTACACAGGTTTCATGGTTTTAGAGAAATGTCAAAAATACTGTTGCCTCACGAGAGTTAATGTACCTCTAGAGTGACCTTGAGAAAATCAAGATTTCTCCTAGCGTGGTTGGCCGAATGACTTGATTGATGAGTAAACTGATAACTAGACACAAATATCTTTCCAATGAGCTATCATGATCTCAATTTGGAGTTGAGAAATACCTTTAAAAGTTGACTGCAACAACACTCTTCATTTAGGTAGCCTCATTCTGCACATTTTGACCAGTCTTGGGAGATTGGACTTTTGAAATGTCAAATGAACTCCAAATTGGAAAATTCAAGATGCTCTGGGAAGTAGACTCGATAAAATTTCCAATGTGATATCACACACCCAATTTGGACACCAGGAAGGCCTCCAAAAGTGGTATTCCAAAGGCGTTGCGCAGAGGAACAGTGGTGCTGCGCACCTGGGAGTTTCTGGCAGTGAAAAAATACATTGGCACTGCGCACCTAGCTAGTGACCTCCAAACTGATCCAGATCATTATAATTTGCCTCAAATTGCTAAATTGACCTCTTTTCAAGTAAGTAAAGCCCTCCATCTGATTAAAAAAAGCATTTTTTCATCAGTTTTTGTGATTTTCATCTCTCAAAAAACTAAACCCTAGTTTTCTTCAAAATTGTCTCATAGATTTTGAAAGTTCACTTATTTTTTGTTGTTTTATTTCCTTCATTCACTACTCCCTAAAACTTCATTCTTTTCATCTATTTTCCCAATTCTCAAAACCTACATACTAAAACCCTACCCTCCATATAAAACCCTATCTTACATACACCCCATTTCCACACATAAACTCCCAAAAATATACAGTATTCCTAAAACCCTATACCCTACATACAAAACCCTACTCACTCCCTAAATTCCCAAACCCTTCACTCCCTAAATCCCATTCACTCTCACCTACTCATCCTAAAATCTCTTCATACTCATCTTTCATCCATCCACCCTATCTCATCATTCACCACAAGTGTTCACAAACAATGAAAAAGGCCAAGTGACTAAGCAGCGAAGAGGCAAGGTTAGAAGACAAAAGGCAAAAGAAATTGAGAATCCTAGGGAGATTTGTCTTGAGTGGTTAACATACACCTGGATAAGTTGATTGAGAGGGTTAACAGACACAAAAAGATGCTTCACCACATGGCCTATCAATGCATGACCCAAAACAAAATCTGCAACATAAGAATGAGGAAGCTTAAGGCAAGGTTGAGGAAGGCCTTGAGAAGCAAAAAGGAGCAAAACAAGTTGTAAATCCTAGCTTATGCCTAATTAGCTCATCAAAGTAGTGCATGAGGGTGCCTTGTGCCAATTTTGGGAAAATTTTGGTAAAATTTTTCAATTTTCAAATTTTAAATTTTGCAACACATGAAATTAGCATAGGTGCACAGCGCCACCGGCACTGCACTTTTGACCAGGGCACTTGTTGGAAGAATGGCTTGCATATTTAGATTTAGCATGAAAAAATAAGCGAACCCATAAATTTTCAGCAAATTTAGAGCAAAACTAGGTCACCTAAAGGTCAAAAAACCATCAAAAAATGCCCTCTCTACCACTTTTTGGACACACAGGAAGCAGCCTTGGGAGATTCCACTTTTGAGGGGGAAAATGACCTCCAAATGAAAAAATTAAATATGTTTCAGAAACTATACAGGAAAACCTTTCCAACGAGTTATCTTGGGTTCAATTTGGTCAAGGGGAAGGCCTCCAAAACTAGGTCTGAAAAGGTGTTGCACATAGGAACAGTGGCGCTCCGCATAGGATGAATTTTGCCAGTTTGGTCAAAAATCAAAATTTTGCCTAGTTTTTCTACAAGTTTACTTTTAGTCTCATTTTGGATGAATTTATGAATGTAAATGATGCTATTCTATGTAAATGTAATTGTAAAATTACTCTACAGGGTACATTCATCATTTTGAGGTGGTTTGGGGGTGAATGAATCAGTTTCCATGGTTTCAGAGGTAAGTTGTTCCACTCCCTATATTCTTGTTCTTAGTTTAGAGATCGTTGAAACCTCCCTTCTTCTCATGGATTCGACCCTTGATGGCTAGCATAGGTGGTTTGATTTCTATATTATGTATTTTTTCAGTCATTAGCAAAGGTTGGACTCTTGTCGATGCTTTGAGCTACATTTTACATCTCTACAACAGTTTGGCAAGGAAATAAACTAGGATTTGCAGCTATTTTTGTGGGATTCTTGTGGTAATGTGTTTTTGCATTGTTTCTCCTTCTATCATTAGTTTTTCTCATGTGTTATATGTGCCAAAATCTATTTCATTCTTCTTAACTAAATGAAATCAAGATAGATAGGTGGAATGCATTGGTAACAGTGCTCTACCTTGGGAATACATTTAGTTTTTGACATTTTCAGCTATCTAAAGAGGACTCATGATCCTTGCATGCCTTCCTCAGCTCCTCACCAGTCTAAGACCTACCATCTCACTCAATTCCAAGTGCCAAAACACCTACCTACCTCGCCCCATAGAACACCCTGCAATTCTGACTTGATTTTCCGCACCCAAAGTTGCCTGCTCCATTTGATCCAGCAACAAACTCATCAAAATCAACCAAAAACCCTAGAGCTACTATACCTAGCCTAAAATCCCTATTTGATTCAGTTGTCTCAACTGAGATTTACAAGGATAGATCCCTCTCCCGACCTGGTAGGGCTAGCTACTAGGTTAAGCATGGTTTGTGGTTACCCTAGGATTACCTCCCTTCAGCCTGAGGTCAATCTAGGCTCTAACATGATGCACACTATGCATATGTGCACATGGTTGAGGAGAAGGCACTGGGTGTTTGTCGGGTGTCAAAACCGATCCAGAGTGTGTACGAAATAAGGTAAAAGGTAGAAGCTAAGGATTGATTAAAGGATAAGTATAAGTATTTTATTTCAGTTTTATTATGCATGAGATTTATGATTCCAATCTATGATGATTACATGTGATCTATGATTCTGGTTTATGATGGTTACATGTGATTTATGATTTTTATCTATGATGGTTGTGTTTTGAGCTAACCTGGTGTGATATGTTTATACATGATGATTTGGTCAAAGATGCTAGTTTGACTTGTTGGGACAAGAAGTAAACGAGATTTCAATTGTACCTTATTGACATGCTACCAATGAGGTATGATTTGAAGTTAGTTCAATTTGTTTTAAATCTAATGAAAGTTATTTTCTTGGTACAGTAAACACAAAAATGCGTAGTTGGGTGGTTGAAATCAACTTCAAGAATTAGCAGCAATACTAAAATGAATTGGAACAGGTACCAGTATACTGGTAAAACACTTCAGGAGTAGGGATATTGTGGGACATTGGTACCCAATAGTGTCCATTGATTTCCATAAGCATGCTATGACTGGTATGATGGTTTTTGGGCAGGTATATGCCTTGGTTGTTTACCTTCTGATGTGAGGAAGCCTTGCCAAGGGATGGATTGCCCAGGATGGGGGATGCCAGTGAACTTGAAAGGTGAGTGACTGCACAAAAGGGGTAATCAGATTTCCCGAGGGACTGTGTTGCAAAGAAGGGAAGGTCAGGAGTATATTTGTTTTGGTCATTAGCATTGTCAAGTGGAATCAAATGCACATTGGGAGTGCACCCTGGAACAATGAGCCAAAAATTGTTCGCTAAGAGGACAAGTGACGCAGGATTATAGCGCTAGACATTGGATACAGTTTGACTATGGCAGTGGATCTTGGACTTCCTAGGAAAGAGGTGAATCATGGTATTAGTTTGATGGTGGAGGTGTGAACCTCTGATTCCGTTGTTGCAGATGCAGACATCGTATCCTTTTATTTGTTGGTTTAGCAAATGTGCATATGTGTATATGTGGTTATTGTAAATATCGTAATGAGCTATGTTATAGAACTCCAGTAAATGATATGTTTGTCATCTTTTAGCATATTGTTATTGTAAATACTTCAACGAGTTGTGTTATAAAGTTCCATGGGCAATACATTTTGTTTTCAAAAGTCTTGTTGGTTATAGGTGTCATTGAACGTCGAGGATGGTGTTCTCCCAACGGGGAGGGTTCTGTAACAACCCTGGTTAAATACTCATGTAAAAATATATAAGACCATGGTTGATGGGACACGTATTCTAAGATGAATGGTGGGCAAAACATCCTACTAGGTGTTCACTTTGGTTATTTTGGCTAAAGAAAATTGGTAAAGATAATGACAAAGGCTTTGGAAAGGCAAAATGGCTTTTTTGGCACATTTATTTATGAAAATAATGAAATTAGGGGAAAAGGAAGATGAAAGGTCACAGGTTACATGTGAGGAGGAAATTGAAGGAAAATAATGGAAATTTAAGAAAATAGAGGCCTCATTGATAAAAAGGCTTATGAGGATCAGTTGGCAAGCTTTTTGCTCAGTTTTGGAGCTCTCTCATTATTATCTCTCTCTCTCTCTCTCTCATACTCTTGAACACATAGAGTTCCCTTGGAGCACTCTTGGAGGAGTGTGGGATACTTTGAAGGAGAAAGCAAGGAAGAGAAGGATCAAGCAGCTACAGCAGGATTCCTTGCAGGTATCAATTTGCATGTGTGTTTTCCTTGCTAGATTTGGTATGCATGTTATTTCATGTGGTTCTTTTGTTGTTATGGCATGGGTTTTTCCAAGTGTGACAGTGTTTTCAGCCTAGCCTTGCCATTTCCGGATAGCCATGGTGTGATCAGGTTCTCATGTTTTGGTTGAGCTAGATTGTCAGATGGATTCAAAGCTAAGTGAGGTGGATCTCTGAATGATAGATCACATGGCCTAGTGGTCCCTAAATAGAACTATGGATCATGATAAATCCATTGGCCCAGTGACCCTTGAGCCAAACTATGGGTTGCAGTAAAGCCAGGGTTGTGTTGCCTTAGTGGGCCTAGGAATCCTTATCGATGAATGGTGGGATATATGGTAAAGCCTAGAGGTGGTTTCCCTTGATCAAGCCTAGGAATCCTTGCAAGTGAATGGATAGATATACAGTAAATCATAGAGGTTAGTGTCTCGGTTTAGGGCTTAGTGATCCCTGGATAGGACTGTGGATTGTGGTAAAGCCTAAGAGACTAGGAGACATGAAAATTCCTCATGGTGTAGGTGGAGAAATTTGGTGGCATCCATGCTTATTTTGGCCTAGTGATATGGTGGAGATTGTGGTAAAGCCTTTCATTACATGTCCATTGTGTTGACCTAGTCATCTGGGATGGATTACAGTAAAGTCTGGTTTCTATTGATGAGGGTGAGGTGGTTTAACCTCAGGATGCCTTGGTTGGTTCTTTTGGTTTGATTCCCACATTCATGCTTGAATTATGGCACAGGGGTGAATGGTTGAAGAGAGATTTCACTGAACCATTCTATGGTTGGGTGGAACGTGGTAGTCCCATCCGAGGTTTGGATTTTGAATCATTAATATGAGGTTATTTCTCCTTGTATTTCTATGAGTATTATAAGTTTATATGTGGATCATATGGTTGTAATTTCATTGGCATTTCTATTGCTATTATGTTGGTTATGTATGTATTTTATGACAGTGGCTATGTATGGCTCTCATCATGTTTTACTTGTAAATCAATGGACATGTATCTATGACCTAATAGATGATAATGTAGGAAATGATATGATGAAACAATGGTTCTTGGAAATTCTCATATAAGTATGAGACCCCTATGCTTAACTTTGTTGTTTACACCTTTAAATTTCATGTTTGTGATATGTTTGACGAAATGTCTGTCATGGCTAGTTGGGGTCCAGTTAAGGGCTTGTTCAAGTATTTACTTTTGCATCATTCTTTCCCTCTTATCTTACTCTTTGTGGTGTCTTTCAATTTTGGGTAGTGACCTAGGCTCTGGGCCTGAAAAAATGGCTAAAATCCCGGAGACACTGGCATAGCACTAAGCAAAATAGTCCTTGGATGTTGGCATGCATTGTCATGAGAGCGTCCAGAGCCTCCTCAATGCTGGCAGGCTTATAGCATGTGAGCATCCAGAGGTCAAGTGGTTAAAAACTTCATTGGGACCTAGGGGCTAGCTACTTGAGTGGTTTGGATGGTTCTTAGGAGTATTATCATTGATGTGGAAGGTATATATGTTGTGTTTCCATTGATTCCACTTCCTTAAGGTCACATAGGAGGTTGAATCCAAGCATAGTAGCCTCTCGTCACATGTTTACCTCGATTGGTCAGTTACTTGGGTAGATGTGGGAGGAGGGTGTCACAGCCACTAAGACTCTCCCAGAGTCTGCCTGGACTACGCATTGCATAGTCTCTAGCCTCAAGCTGCATCACTGGCTAAAAAGACTACGCAATGTGTAGTTCCCACATCCATTCTCCCTCATTTCACTTCCATAATTGCTCAATTTTCCTAGTAAATCCATGTGTTTGTGCTTGATCTTGCTTTGTAAGTTGATTTGTTGAAGCTAATTTATTTTCTCTCATGAGTGTTTTTTCCTCTCATAGGTATTGCAAGTGTTGGGAATTTCTCTTCATCAGTCACTCTTATCATGGCACCCAAGGGAGTTGCTTCAAAAGATACGACAGAGAGCAGTATCAGGGAGGTAGTTAAGAGTATGCCATTTTACTTTCCAGTATACTCAGACACTCAATTATTTGTATAAAAGGAATCAGATCTCACATGGCATAAGGAGAATAAAATTTTCTTAGTAAGAACCTTCAAAGAGGATCTGGAAGAACGACAGGTGTACATTAATGTCTAGAAGTCGGGGTTACACAGGGTTGCATGCAAGCACCCAACATTTCCATGTGTAGATGTTATTCGCTGGATATTGTCTCACACAGATCCAGAGACTATGACTCTTGGCACTACCAATGGATGGAGGCTTGCTTCTTTTCTAACAACAAACTATCATCTCATGTACCACTTACCTAAGACAGAATTGCTCATGGATTCATACTTCTATGTGAAGACCAACCACTTAAGCACCAAGGAGATTGTTAAAGGTTGGGTGAAAGAGCCAAAAAAGTTTTGTTAGACACCCACTAACATGTAAAAGACAAAATATCTTAGGAGGGCCTATCAATAATTGATCATCTTATGTTACAGAATCTACAGTCAGCAGAGCACCGACACCTTTCTTGAATAGTGAGATTTCTTATTAGACCAGGTTATGAACAAAGGTAAACTATTCAACTGGTCAGATTCATTGGCTCAACAACTGTGGATCCATGTATCTAATGCCCTTTCTCCTCCCAAGGGTGGGAAGCTAGATTTTATATTTCTAGATACCTACTAGATGCAATCTTTGCACACAATGCATTCTCTGGCATGAATTGGACTTGGACACCACAAGAGCCTATCGTGTATGTTTATTGTAGCCTGTTTTCGGAGTGCGGCCATAGAGGAGTAATGGAGAAGCTAATTTATCACTTCCTCATTCTTATATACAATATTATCTTTGAGGAAGAGCCACCTCGCATGCCACATAAGTAAATGGAAGCAGTATCGCAGATAGAAGATTCGTTTGCCTCACTGGATGGCACTTTCCTTAGAGTGTTCGGCGGACAGAAGTCATCACATATTTTACCAAGGTATGCCACCGATGTTATTCATGCAAGAAGTTGCATATCATCTCTCCACACGGTTGTCAGTAGCGTTACACAGGAAGAAGAAAGCACCTTGTCCAAATCTTCCTATGCAGATCAGATTGTATGAGGCCAAAAACTTGAAATTTGTAAATATCGAAGGGAAAGTGAGAGAATCCAATTTCAGCGGCTAAGGGGACCTTTCGCTGGCTAGAGGAGGATGGATGGAGGAATTATTATAATGCCTCCAAGTCTTTTGATCGATCAGTTTGGCAGGAACTTCAAAGGTTGCTTCGTAGCAGGAAGCTAATCCAGAACCAACACCAACAAAAGTGCACAACCTAGTGCGTGAGAAGGGAAAGAGGAAGGTTATGCATAATCCAGGTGGAGAACGAAGCCACAAGGTGAAAGTAGATCCAACCATTATGAAAATGGCTTTAGCAACAGAGGAAAGGAGGAAATAGAGGATGTAGGAAGCATAGCAAAAGAAGATCGAAGAACATGTGCAAAAGAGGAAAGAAGAAGAAGAGAAGCAAAAGCAAGGAAAAAACAAAGGCAAAGAGCGAAGGTAATAGTAGAAGAAACAATGCAAAGACAAGATGAAGAGCTAGAACAGAACCGCCAGTTAGAGGAGGAGAGTGAACATATGTAGGACAAAGATCTTACTCAAGAGATAGAGGAGTTTATTGAATTCCAATATATGGAGGAACTAGAGTCGCAAAACCAAGATGTCGACTTGCTCCCAAGTACACAATAAGTCACCTTTCAGTCTCCCATCCTTCAGTAGAACAAGCTCCAAGCGAGGAAGAGGATATTGTTCCTCTCGATGATGGTTCAGTGATGGATATGTACAATATGACCTATGATGAGATTTAGAAAAAGATTGTACAATCGAGGAAGAAACGTTTTTTGGATGACCTTGCATCTTCTGCATTCATTAGAGAAACGATGATCATGACCCACACCAGAAGAAATCTAGGTGTTATTGTCGCAATCAACTTGGCCTTCACAGGTGTAGTAAAGTCAAACACTGAGTATTTGATGGTCGAGAACAAGCAATTCGAAAAGAACTTGCAGGCTTTTAGGCAAGAGGTTGAACAATGCTGAGCAGTAGCTCAGAACGTAGCTTCCACACATGTCCATTTGGAAGAGTTGAAGGAAACGATACTCAATGGAGTATCAACACTTGGAGAGACCATGTTGAATCTTTATGAGGAACTTGTTACTTTACATAAGGCAGTTGTCCACTTACATGGCTTTTAGCAGCAGTGTAAAGATTTTTTTCAAAACTCTCAGGAATGTATAAGTTATCATCGTCGTCGTGCATGAATGGTTAATGAAATACAAAGGGGCACTGCTTGAATTGGGAAAGAAAACAAAGCAACAAGTAGAGTTGGAGAAAGCAAGAGTTTGGATGTTGATCTACAACAACAAACAACTCACCTCATTCATTGGTAACATTCAAGCCTTGTATGCATGATTATACAACATCCTGGACTCCCTGGTGAAGTTCCACGTGATCCCATTAGTTGGTTGCTCCAAGTGGATGTTGGTGGCCACCCACCTATCCCACTTGGACCCCCACAATTGTCTCTTTCAGTTTTTCAATTTCCTTAATTGTAGCACAATTTACTATTTTTGGCAGTTTTTCGAGTCCTGAACTTCCAAAGCCATTTTGAGGCCCTAAACAATGTTTTTGGGAAAATGGGGGCCACCATGGGATGAAAATTAATTAGCTACTCAAAATTTGTATTCCTCGGATAGATATTTCTAACGAGGTATTGTGCGCATCAAACAAAGATCATATGCCAAAGTTACAACCCCAGGAAGTTGATGTACCAATTTACCCAAACAGGGCCCATAGTTTGAAGCTTCATCTCCTAGGGTTAGGTTTTTGCATGTTTAGGGTTTCCCATTATTTCTCATCAATAAATAGGCCTTTGAGCCTCATTGTAACACAACTCAGAGGCATGTATCTGCCACATCTCTTCTCAAAGATAAGCTACCATCGTCTGAGCTAGTTTATTTCCATTTTTGTTTGTAAGCATATTTCATTATTTTATATTAATGAAATGAAGTACTATTTCTACTGCATCTCTATATTTATATTTATTTTTGTACTTTGTTGCATTCCTGCGTAAATCTGGATCAGTGGTATCAGAGTGGTCTGCTCTTTCTCTGTTTTTCTTTGCATGTCCCCAACGAGGTCGGGATATAAGGAGTTAGGGCTTGAACTGGTCGAACCTTTGCAAGACCAACCTCGCAAGTCCCGTCAGCCTCCCATGGCAGATGAAAGGAAAGACAAGGGGCAGGAGATCCTATCAAAATCTTGCTCGATGAAGCCCTCGAGCGAAAAAGGAACGCGATGATGGACAAATTTGCCCAGATCCTTCAGCGGCTACACAAGGGCGATGCATCTACTTCCAGTAGCTGCTCTGGAAGCGCCACACCCTTTGAGGTACAAGTTAATTTTGACATTCCCATGTTTGAGGGTCAAATAGATGCAGATGTCGTAGATAAATGGTTAAATATGCTAGAAGGATATTTTTCTGTTCATGATTTTCCAGCCACGAAAATATTACTTTCGCTCTTCTCAAAGTCACCCCACGTCAAGGATTGGTGGGAAACCTACTACAAGCAGAAGGATGAAAGTACGACCTCACTGTTTTTAGCAGCACCAACTTGGAATTCATTCTGAGATGCCATTAAGGAGAAGTACTACCTTGTCATAAGCTATGAGGATAAATACATAAAGTGGACCACGTTGTGGCAGGGAAGGGACCAAGACGTGCCGAAATTTACTAATATTTTTCACATCCTTCGCACAAAGTTGGGTATCAAGGATTATGAGTGGCATTTGGTACTCAAATATCGTAGCTGCCAACACAGGCATATTGAGGATGACATGGAGTTCCTGGAAATATCCTCGCTTGGCATGACATACTGATACGCTGTCAAGATCGAGTAGAAGTTTAAACAGAAGAAGTGAGACTTTGGATCGGCGAATCTGAAGCAAGGGAAAGGCTTCCCCAAACCGCAGAACCAAGGAAAAAGCCAAGACAGTGTGACCTAAGACAACCTGTCGAAGCCGTAAGAAAAGAACAACACCACGAAGTCAAAGAAGGACACAGGAAAGTGGTGTGAGTTCCATAAGAGCCCCACTCATAACACAAGTGAGTGTCGGTTCAAGCAGCCGTTGGTGGCTGAGTTGAAGGGTTTAGAATTAGACACATGTTCTGACCCTAAGTCAGAACCTGACAAGAGGAATGACAAAGTGAAGCAGCTCATTGATGCGGATCCCAGCACCACTGTTGCCACCGCCGAGATCCAGAAGAATGAGCCCGAAGATCTAGAGGAGGGGGAGCATATTTTCCACTCATAAATGTGGGTAAAGGGATCGTCACTGCAATTCATTGTCAACAGTGGCAGCCAAAAAAACCTCATTTCAGCAGAGGTCGTGAAGCGGCTGGTCCTATTAGCCATTCCATGCCCACAACCATACAACATCGGGTGGCTTCACCAAGGATGAGATCTCCGAGTCCGCTAGTAGTGTCGCCTTCCCTATAGCATCAAGCCCTTCACATATGAGGTATTGTGTGATGTTGTGCCTATTGATGTTTGTGATGTATTATTAGGCAAACCATACTTGTGTAAGCGATATGATGTGTATGATTCAAGGCCTCGCGATGTTATTATTTCTTTGGGTAATTCATTATACAGGATACCGGAGGTAGCCCAACCTACGGCCACCTCTTTGATCTCTACTAAGAAATGCAATAAGATCATCTCCCAGATTAGGAAATTCGTTTTCTTTTTGGTTCGCTCTCAAAGTAAGGGGAAGATCGTAGCCACATCCATGGCCCCTGTGAAGGGTTCCTCCACACAGCAGAAGCAAGTGGATACGGTCATGAAAGAAGACATGAACATCTTCTCCTCACCCACAAGGGTACCGTTGCATTGTCAGGTCAACCATTCATTCGATCTGACTCCCGGAGCACCTCTACCCGATGGGTCGATATATCGCTGCTCTAGTATGAAAAATGCCAAGTACAGGCAATGAAATAATCAGCATCAGGTACCACACAAGTTTTAGGTGGACGACAAAGTCTGGTTGCATCTGCAGAAAGAACACCTTACAAGATCCCATCAGATGCCCAGACCACTCTGATATGGTCCTTACACCATTACCAAGGTTGTGGGAAAAAATGCTTTGGAGCACATCATTCCCCCATTCCTTGGCTTACACCGAGTGTTCAATGTGGACCGCCCTCGACCATGCTTCCCACCATTACTGGACACATTAGAGATTGCATAACAGCTCACTGGAGACCAAGTTCAATAGAAGTTTCCCCATCTCATGGAGGCACTCAATGCAATGGGGACCATTGCTTCCTAAGGGGGGAGGAATGATCCAGGTGGATGTTGGTGGCCACCCGTCTATCCCACTTGGACCCCCACAACTGTCTCTTTCAGTTTTTCAGTTTCCTTAGTTCTAGCACAATTTACTATTTTTGGTAGTTTTTCGAGTCCTGAACTTCAAGAGTCGTTTTGAGGCCCTAAACGATGTTTTTTGGGAAAACGGGGGCAACATGGGATGTAGATTGATGTTGGACATTCAAAAGTTGTAGTCCTTAGATAGATATTTCTAACGAAGTATTGTGCGCGTCAAACAAAGATCATATTGCAAAGTTACGACCCTGGGAAGTTGGTGTACCAATTTACCCAAACGGACCCATAGTTTGGCTCTTCATCTCCTAGGGTTATGTTTTTGGATGTTTAGGGTTTTCCATTGTTTTTCAACAATAAATAGGCCTTTTGGCCTCATTGTAACACAGCTCAGAGGCATGTAACTACCACATCTCTTCTCAGAGATAAGCTACCATTGCACGAGCTAGTTTATTTCCATTTTTGTTTGTAAGCACATTTCAGTGTTTTAAATTAATGAAATGAAGTATTATTTCTACTGCATCTCTGTATTTATATTTATTTATATACTTTATTGCGTTCCTGCATAAATCTGGATCATTGGTTCACTCACAGAGATCAAGGAACTAGGTTAGGCAAGAGATAGATGAACAATTGGAACAATGGAGAAAGGTAACCATCAAGGAATATCTTGAGGTGAACAGTGAAAGTATGCACAAGTGCATTGGTGGCCTTGTCCAAATCAAAACAATGTTGCTCCTACTCAAAGCAAACGTATAGACCAATTCCAATTCAATGTACCCAGATGCCATGGGTAGAGTCCACTTCCAACCAAACACCATCTCACAATTTGGGGATGTCATCATGTAGTACCAAGCTTGGCATTGTTATGTGGTCGAGAAACATCAAGTGGAAGTTGTTGAGTTCGAGTTTCCCCAAACTCGAGCATGATATGTTTTGTCTTATTATGTTGTCTAGTTGGCGCTAGCCAATTTTGTCTTATGTGGGTACGAGTGTAAATTATAATATTATTTGTAATTAATTTGTAAGTGGAATTACAAGTATTAATATTGGAATGTGAAGAGTCACAATGTAATGTAATGAGTCATTTTGTAAACAAGTTTAAGAGTCACGAGGGAAGTCTAAAAGTCACATAGGGGAGTTGAAGAGTCAACCCCTCTTGTTATAAATAGACCATCATAACTCATGTAAAGGGATTTTGGGATCCAAGCTTTTAGCTTGGCTTAGGCTTAGAATTAGGAGCTTGGGAGTTTGTGAGAGCATTGGCTCCTTCGTTACATAGAGGGAGTATATTTCTTTGGAGGAGTAGGTGATGTTGACTTCATGTTCCACTATTGGAGTTAGTGGTCTGTCAATGGTGTATGTATGATTATAACTTTCACTTAATAAAAGCTAAGAGCCAACACGTTTTCATGTATATGTTGTAAATATAGTAGGACTCTTCTTGTTATGTTTGCAATGTATGTTATTTAACTTATGCTTATGTTTATGAACTATTTCATTTGCATTGGTAAGAATCTCGTTGAATGTGTGTTGTTGTTTAATTCCATCATTGTTAACTTGTGAACTATTTCGCATATTAGCTTGTGATGTCATTTATGGTTGTGTGTTCCTTTCAAGCTGCCTACTATTACATGCTTCGAAGGGGCTAACTCATTGTCCCTTTCGTGTGTTAGAATCTTCATGCATCATACTTGAATTTCTGTAGGGTCACACAATTGTTCTCACTAGTCACTATACATCACTCTATGTGTTATTGCAGCCAGGGCACATAATTAAAACTCATTGCATCGGCAACCGGGCCATATTTCGGATGGGACTCCTACACTAAATGGTGTGAGGTTTAATTAGGGCTTCATATCAGGGAGATCCCTTAAATGTTGGCGGGTCCAGCACAATGAATGCAACCACAATGTTTGGTTATTTGTTAGTTCTCCTTCTTTGTTTGGGAACATGCCATAGGTTGAGCCAAGTCTGGACAGAAATACGATACGTCCAAGAAGTAAACCTTGTGGGAACCTATTAGATCTGCATCTATTCTGGTATCCTAACTCCCCAACTTGGTGTTAAATCTACTTGGTGTTTTTACATGCTTATCCAATCTAATAGAGAAAGGATAAGGGGAAAATATATAACAAGCAAACGCATATAAAAGGTTATATTAATACTTTGTTGAAGGCGCAACCTCTTATGCTCTCAATAAGTTGGGATCCCTCTTCCACCCATTGAAATAATAAGTACCGAAGTACAATTTCTTAAATAAATAAATAAACTGTGAAAGAAGAGAAAGGATTCTTGCACAGAGAGGTGAAGCAAGTGACTCCGTCGGGGTACTATTTAGGCTCATTGACAGAGAAGCAACGTTTGCGCTCTTGTAGTGACTTCGTTGGGGTATTGTCCAGGCCTGTTGGCAATAGAGCAACACTAGATATGAAACTCATACTTTGAATATCTTAAACTTGACACACATATTACCCTTTCCTAGGTTGAAACAATTGTGATATGGCATATTTGTTGTGTGTTGAACAAAGTAAATGGAAGTAACATGCTATGTACACAACCAGGTCGAGAGAGAAAGTCAAGGCAATCTAATTGGTGAATCAATACTTCGTGAAGGGCTAACCCTTTAACTGAAAAATTATTCCTAGGAAGAGAAATTGAAGTTTGTATAGTGTGTCTCCAAGTGTTATCATTGCTACAACACCCTCAAAAACTTCACTACATTCAAATTTTGGAGCTTACCATATTGTCACATCAAGTGTCGCTTCAAGTTACTCCACATGTTTCAAGTGTTCTTGATCATTCTTAAGTGTCATTGCATTGTTTAGAACATCTCTAGCGCACTTCACAGTTATAACACCTTTTTTTGTTGTAAAACGACACTTTTGGTCGTAGTCACACATACTTTGTTTATTTTACTTGGGGATTGTTTGTAAACTGACGTTTTGATGTGTATTCCCCATTGTTCAAGTTTGTCTAAGTCTTATTAATGAGTTCGTATGTATCGCACTTGATTTCATGTCTAAACTCATTGTATTCGCTGCTTGTTCTATCTTCCAGACTTAGATGAATTATGGTTGCATAAGTTAGCCCACTAAGGCTAGGAGAGCACATAGCGCACTCTTAAGCCTTAGTCGAGACCCGTTCCTTGTTCAGAAGTGCGCCCTGCGCCCTCCAAGAGTGCATAACGCACTCCAAAGCATCATTCCCCCTTCCTTGTTCTGAACTACGCCCTCAAAGTAAGCCTTCCTCCTTGTTGAGTGCATGGCACACCATCGAAGCAACATCATGGTTCCTTCAGCCTTCACCCTTGTGCCCTGCGCCCTCTTTGGCTCCCTTGAGTGCATAACACACTTGGGAAGGCTAAAGCTTGACCCCTTAAACCGTCAATCCTTCACCTTGTGCCCTCATGGATTCTCTTGAGCGCACAACGCACTTGGGAAGGCCTAAGCTTCATCAGTTGAACCCTTGGCAGTGTGCCCTGCACCCTCCTTGGTTTCCTTGAGCACATAGCGCACTTCTGAAGCCTCAATGGCCTTCCTTCACCCCTTAGTCTTGCACCCTATGCCCTCCCGTGAGCTTAGTCTCTCCAGTTGAGCACATTCTGAAGCCTCAAAACACTCAATCCTTCCCCCTTCAGCAATGCGCCCTGCACCCAAAAGTTTCCCTTGTTCTTCTCAAGTGTATTCTTAAATCACGAACAAAAAAATTGCATTCAACATGTTAGAATAAGAGATTTTTCAAACTAATGTTTATTTGCCATGAGTGATTTTAGTTGCAGCCATTCCAGAAAAACATCCTTGAGATCTGCTCCATTGGCGTTGCAGCGACCCTCCGACCCACGACTAGTCAAGGTCCTGAGGGCCAAATTTTTTTTAATATTAACTTATTTTTTATTTTATTTTATTTTGTAATCTTTTTAAAATGTTCTTTGGGTGTTAAAAAAATAAAAAATAAAACAAAAACAAAAACTAATTAAGTTCAAAAAAAATTATTATTCTTTTTAATTTAAAAATAAAAAAAAATAATATTTTTTTTAAAACATTAATAAGTTTAATTTTAACTTTTTTAATGTTTTTAATTGCTTTTTTTTTTAAATGTTTTATTTAACTTTATTATTTTTTGTTAATGTTTTTTTAAATTGCTTTAAAGATTTTATTTTTTATGATATCTTTTTCAATGTATTTTTTTAGTTTAATTGTATTTTTTATCGTTTTAAATTTTTATTTAAGGATTTGTGCATGCTTTAATTTATTTTAACATTCTATTTTTTTATTATTTTTTTATTTTATTGGATTTTTTTTTTAACTCAAATGTCAATGTCTTTGGATATAAAATTAATAAAAATTTCATAAAATCTGTTATTTTTCCACTTTTTTTATTCAAATTTGTTCATAAAATATTTTATTTAACATGTCATTTTAGCGAATGTGAGTATTTTTTAAGTAAATCCATATGCAATATGTGTATTTTGGTTGTGAATATTAAAAATATTATTTTTTAGGACAATATTTTGTGAATCGAGTACTAATTAACAAAATAAATATATAAAAATTAAGTTAATTTTTTTTTTAACTTTGCAAAAATAAGCCCTCTAAAGAAAGGGGTCGATGCTGTATCAATACTTTTCAAAATCAACATGAAAATCACTAGCAATTAAAAAAAATGTTGATACTTGATACCTAAGAAAATTTTAAATGTCAAAAATATGCTTAAAAAAAAGGTGTATTATGAATCAACACTTTTCAATTTTTCATATTTACATAACTTAAAATTGATAAAAGGTATTTTCCAAGGAAAATTGCGATTGAGCTCTAGAGCAACCATGAAACCCTAGCTACGCCTTTGTTGCTCTACAGCCCATGGCTTCGGGCCCTCTGTCCCCTTTCTCTGTGTTCCTTTTTGAGTTTTTGTGGTTCAGAGAGCGTGTCTTTTGCTAGGAGGGACGATTAAGCCAGGCTCGCCCTCATGGAGGTCCCGAGCTCGCCCCAGGCAGACTTGCCTTCATCTGTCGAAGCTTTTTCTCAGCTCTTGGTCGCCTTGCCGCAGAAGAAGAAGAGCGAAGCAACCAAGTTTGTCAAGAGGCTGGAAGACATTCCTGAAATATCCCTGCTGCTAGAGACCCCGACTCAAGTTGCCCTCTCCTTAGCTGAGCGGGCTCTCGTTGGCCAATTCACCGGTATATGGCCTTCTCCTAAGACCACTGAGTCCTGGGTTAACAAGAACTGGGCTCTTTTGATCAAGTGCAGCGTCACCTCTTACTTCTTAGGATGAGGGTTTTTCCTCTTCGAGTTCAACTCAAAGGAGGACAAGGATCTGATCTTTCAGAATGGCCCCTATTTCATGGGCCCCCAGGGCTTGTACCTCAACAGATGGATGTTAGATTTCAACCCTGCAGTCAATGTCCCCTCGGCTGTCCCTGTATGGGTCAGACTTCCTAATCTCCCAGTCCATCGCTGGAACTGGGACTCGCTAAAACACATCGGAAATGCCCTTGAGAAATTCATAGATAGGGCAAACAACAAAGATCAATATGATTGTGCTCATATCTGCGTAGAAGTAGACCTAGAGGAGGGTCTCCCGGAAGCCATCAAAATCAAAGTAGGAAACTGGACCCATTTGCAGAAGTTGGACTACGAGCAATTGCCTTTCAAATGCCGAAAATGTCATGTCTATGGCCACTTCGCCAAAGGATGCCAAACCAATGTGGAACCAGATAAGGGTAAAGAAGAAGGTTGGAATCAGGCCATGCACACCAGGAAAATCCAAAAGCAGGCTGGTCCAAACGGAAGAGGTCCTCAGGCCCCCCTCAGGGCCCCCCTCCCAGAAAGGATCAAGAAAATAAATTCGCCCCTCTAAGCTCGCAAATAGAGGAAACTCAGGAACCAGAAAATCAAAAATCAACCCCACCCTCTAAAGGCACCCCCAAAGGTTTTTGAAATGGAGTTGAGCAAGCTGGAAGTGGTGTTCCAGCAATAGATATGACAATGGCTAAGAGCTCCAAAGGAAACATTGTCGAAGCAGAGGAAAAGGAGCATGAATCAGAGTGCTCGGAGGAAGAAGGGGAAATAGGATAATCCCAAGCTTCGATAACGAGATCCACAAGAGGTCGCAAATCAGATCGAGAAAAAAGAGAGCAGGAAACTTTTAAGGATAAGCTTCAAGGCAGCCAGCCAATCCTTGAGAAGCTCCTAGCATCAAAAGCAAAGATGGTGAGAAACCAGCCCCAAGGCTCCAAGGGAGCCAACCAGAAATACAAATGATGAAGATAGTCTCCTGGAATTGTAGAGGTATGGGGAGCAGAATCAAAGAAGAAGCCATCAGAATTTTAATAAGAATAGAAACTCCTGACATACTTCTCATCCAGGAGACCAAACTGGAAGACTCTGTCTTCCTTCAGGCAAGCAAGAAACTCTGGAACAAATGTGGGGCAAAAGTTATCTCAGCCCGAGGGGCTTCCGAGGGCTAGCCACTCTTTGGAATGCTAGCAAATTCTCATTCGTTTCTGAGACCCTCAATACTCACTGGCTGCTCTTAAAATTGCAACACTTAGACTCAAAAGAGATTATCAGCCTCTTCAATGTGTACATCCCCGTGAACGTTGTGGAAAAAAAGGCTTGTTGGGACTCCGTAAGAACCCAAGCAGATCTAGTTAATCTTGAGAATATCATCATAGCAAGAGATCTCAATCTCACTCTCTCATCAACAGACAAGAGAGGAGGCAGCATTGTTCGAGATCTAGCGAGGGAATGGGTAGAGGACCTTATGCAGGACTGGGACCTACTGGACATCAAGCCAATCTCTGGTAAGTACACTTGGACTAACAAAAGAATTGGTCCTGGCCACATTGTTGCTAGATTGGATAGATTCTTAATTCAAAGCTCTTTTCTTCTGCTTGGATTAGAGGCTAGAGTTCATATCCTCCCATGCAGCTCTTCAGATCATAATCCCATCAAGATGGAACTGATGTTTCAGCTTGACCTAGGTCCAATCCCCTTCAGATTTAACCCGCTCTGGACTAAGGAATCAGACTTCATGCACTTAGTTAAGGGCATCTGGATTCAGCCGGTCAAAGGCTCCCCCTTTTTTGTCTGGGAGGAGAAGCTCAGAAGAGTGAAAAGGGCTTTAAAAAGCTGGGCCAAAACTTTGCCCAATCCAACAAATGAAAGAAAAAATCTTCAATCCAGTCTAGAAAATCACCACCTCTAAGCTGAAACAACTGAAATAACTAAAGAGTTTCTAGACAAAGAAGCCCAGCTCCAGCAAAACTTCCACAAGGCTTGTCTAGCAGAAGAAGAGTACTAGAGACTTAAGTCACGCAGTCTGTGGCTTAAAGTAGGGGACAAGAACTATTCCTTCTTCCATAAACAAGCTCAGGCAAGGAAATGTACCAATTGCATTTCCGAAATCAAAGATGGCACTATTACTCACAAAGACAATGCAAGCATCAAAAAAGTTGCCTCCCTTCACTTTAAAAACCTGCATAGTGAAGATAAAAACCTAGACCAAAGCTCTGATATGATTGACTTGGTTCCCTCCTTGATTAATGTTGAAATGAATCACCTTCTTGAAGCTAAAGCCACTGAGAATGAAGTCAAGAATGCCCTCTTCGCCATGGACCTCGACAAAGCCCCTGGATCTGATGGATTTACAGCCTCCAATCTTGTTGGCAGATTGTGGAAAAATATCTTTACAAAATGGTTATTAAGTCCCAAGCTTGCCAGAAAATCGGAGGCAACACGAACTCTGCTTTTCTTGCTTTCATCCCAAAGAGAAAGGAGCCAACACCTTCAATAGGTTTCATCCGATATCGCTATGTAGTATCGGTTATAAACTGATTACTAAAGTCATTGCTAATATACTTAAGCTCATCCTCCCCAAAGTCATTCCGGAAAGCCAAGGAGGATTCATTCAAGGGAGACAGATAGTGGACAACTACATGTTGGTTCAAGAGGCAATCCACTCAAGTATGAGTCGCAAGGAAAAGGTATGGTTGTCAAGCTTGATTTAGCAAATGCTTTTGATAGAGTCAAGCATAGTTTCCTACTAAAAGCCTTACACAAATTGGATTTGGGGAGAATTTTATAAATTGGATTCGGGCCTGCATTTCGAAGCCTTGGATGGCTCCTTTAGTAAACGGCACAGTTGTTGACTTTTTCAAAGCCATGAGAGGGCTCAGGCAAGGGTGCCCTCTCTCACCCCTTCTTTTTGTTCTTCAAGCCTCTGTCCTCAGCTTCTATTTAGACAAAAAAATGATGGACTAAGAAATTGTTGGGCTCTATATAGCAAGAGGTGTTAAAAACATCAATCATGCTCTCTTTGCGGATGACACCTTGTTATTGGGAGCTGCCTTTGTGCTTATAGCTTCCAAATTTAAAGGAGTCGTGGACGAGTTTTGTTTGATTTCGGGAAGCAGTTTAAACAATGGAAAATGCCATATCTATTGCTGGAACACCACTTTCAGCATGCTCAATTCCATTTCCATAACCTTTGGTTTTGCAGCCTCCTCAAACTTGACTTCCTTCAAGTATTTGGGCCTTCCTGTATTTCTTAAAAGAGCCTTCAGCAGAGATTGACTTTCCCAACTGGAGAAATTCAAGAACACGTTGCTTGCCTAGGGATTTTCCTGGCTCAACATTGTTGGTAAGTCTGTCCTCATTAAATCAGTCCTTAATAGTCTTCCCTTATTTCAGTTTTCTGTTCTTCTTGCTCCCTCCAGGATTCTCAAAAAAATGGAGGAGACCATTCAGCAAAAAAAAAAAAAAAAAAAAAAAAAAAATTGGAAGGGGGGCAAGCAAAATGAGAAAAATATTCAGTTAGTCAGCTGGGATTCCATCTCCAAACCGCTCTTGGAAGGAGGCTTGAATTTCAAAAATCTTGGATATCAAAATATCGCCATGGGAGCTAAGCTCATTTGGAGAATTATTGCTCCTAACCCTGGCTGGGCACATCTCGCTCTTTGGAAAAAAATACTTTAAGGGCAAGTGCTCCCGCTGTCTAGACCATCCTCTGCTGCTCCTTAATACGCCCTTCCAGAAGCTCTATTCAAAAGCTTGTCCGCTTATAAATACTCATGCCTATTAGGTCCCCGCAATGGAAAAAGGATCAACCTTTGGACAGACAAAATTATGAACAATGAGCCACTGGGAGACTGTCCCTCTCTCCAAGCGTTGCAAAGTTGGATGAACAATGCTGGAAAGCGTACCCTGTGGGATATCTCAGCCTGGCAGGATTCACGCAAGGCTAGCTGGAAAATCGAAACACCCCCAGATTTAGCTATAGAATGCGAGGAACTGCTCTCCAAGCTTCACGGTTTGGCTCCATCGCGGATGCGAAGCAAGGATTCTAGAGGTTGGGGTGTGCAGGCTGGTGGTTATTCTGTTGCTCAGGGGTACGCCAAGTTGTGCGAGCGCCCCCATGTGGCCATGAATCCAGAGCCTTGGAAAGGGATTTGGTACCACACCTCTCTGCCAAAAATCGATTTTTTCAATTGGCTGTTATGCCATTCCAAAATCTTGACTGACGACAATCTACAGAAGCATGGCTTCCACGGCCCTTCTAGGTGCAAACTTTGCAAGGTAAATCAGGAAAGCATCTCACATTTGATGCTAGAATGTTCCTTTACTTTGCAGATCTGGTTCACGTTGTTGAAAACTTTGAGTTTCAGCTTCGAGTTGCCTTCTTCCACTGCTGATTTTTTTGTCAAATGGCTACAAAGATACCATGGTCCTCCTCCAAAAAATAAAATTATTAGAGCTGCTTGGTTTATTCTCCCTAAAATTACCTGCTGGCAGATCTGGCTTGAGCGAAACAAAAGGATCTTCATAAACTACGAGCACGATATCAAGCTAGTGACAATTAAAATTAAATGCCAGTTAAAAGAGTGCTTGAGAGGCCTCAAAGATTATTTAAATCTCACCCAACAAGATAAAAATTGGGGATCTTCTCTCGACCTACAGTTCCAAAAATTGGTAAAGAGTATCTCCCTTCCAAAAGCTTGGCAAATAAGAGCTACAACAAAAGAGCTCCAGGGATGGATTGCAAACCCTCAGAGGCACTCTCTATTTTTTGATGGGGCTGCTAAGGGAAATCCTGGAAGAGTTGGAGCTAGAGGAGTTATATTAAACCCAGCTGGTTCTAGGATTCATAGTTTCGCCTGGGATTTGGGCATCGCTTCCAGCATCCAAGCAGAGGCTTTGGCTCTTTTTCAAGGACTCAAGATTCTGAAAGTGTTGAACATCAAGGAGGTTAATGTTATTGGAGATTCTCAGGTTATTATTAACACTATGGTGACACATTCTAAGCCAAAGGACCTAAGGCTAGCAAGGCTGATTCACATAATTTCAAACCTTGGTGACTCTTTCCAGAATTTAAATTTCTATTATGTGTTGAGAGCCAATAATAAGGAGGTGAACACTTAAGCTAACAAAGCAGCCCTTCTTACGGCTGGTGCTCTGCTCCAAGGCGGACAGGAAATATGGGAACCAATTCCTTAATTTAGAACATTGTCATGTTTTATTGATTTCTGTTAAAGCAGTTTGTTTGTACCCACAAGCTTGGGAAAATCTTTGAAATTGATCACATAGTTGCAGCTAAGAAGAGTTGTGAGCTAATCATAAATGTCACGGTCTTGCAAGGCTGTTCGGCACTTATCGTGTTAGACTTACCTTTTGTAATCTGCTCTTTGGCATTAAGGCCAAGTTTCTAATAGATCCACTACCCGTTTCTGTAAAAAAAAATAAAAAAAATGAATCAACACTTTTCAAAATTGGATGATTTTTTGCTACCTCATAAAAACAGGTATTTGCTTCAATTATTATTTGATCGGTAACTTTGTTTAATACTTGAAGCAATTCGGCCAACACATTTTCATAATCGTGGATGTTTTGAGACTACTCTTCTAATGTTTGCAGTTTATGTTGGTTTTCATATGTACTTAAGTAATTGGACTATTTTGGTAACTTTGGTGTGCAACTTGTTGGAAATGTGTTGTGATGATTTTAATGATCATTGCATCTATGTGAACTATTTGGCTTTATGTCTAACGATTTTTTCTTATTTATATGTGTGTGTCTCCACTAGATTAGTACTATTATTTTTCTTTTAGAGACCCACTTTTATTCCTTGCAGTGAAAGAACCTTCATACATTTACAATTGCACATTCCACATGGCACACTCTCTTGCTCATTCAAAAGCATATGTGTGCTACTCCCTCATGCTAATTGCTTAAGCCAAGGCAAATCTCTAAGTTAATGGTAGTCGGCCCATATTTCTAGATGAGACTCATACACCAAATGGTTGAGGTCTAATTGGGACCTCATATCGGGGAGATCTCCTGTATGTTGGTGCGATCCAACACCATCAACAGTGTGAAAGGATATGATTTCGTATCAGTACTATGAATTCCATCTTTTGTGAAATCAACAATAGTTGTTGTGAAACCATGGGTCTTTTTCAATTAAGTATGTTTTTTCCATGTATTTTCAATTTTTTTCAATCTGAGTCTCCTCATAAGTATGCAAAGTGGGTACTTGTTGGATGTGAAATTTAGTTCCACATCCAACGAGTGTCCACCCTCACATTTGAGTAAACTATAAGGAGATAAGTCAAAAATACAATTAAAAAAGTTTTTTTTTTTTTTTTTTTTTTTTTTTTTTTTTTTAAGCTAATTCTTGACTGAAAAATATAGTACACTGAGGCTTTAGCCTGTGCATATCCATGCCTAAGTGTTGGGCAAAAACAACAAAAACAGAGCCTGGACTGCCCATAATGGGAAACCAGTCTGAATCGAAATAAGATTGCCAATATTATCTTGCTGCCTACGCAGGGGAAACCAGCAATTACGCATAGTTTTTTAACAATTTTTCAAGGAGAAACAAAAAACAACAGCCAAGTAACCAAACACCAGCAGTTTTTTCGAAAGCCCCGTAAAAGAAACCAGAAAGCAAAATTCCTAAAACCTGAGAATAGCAAACACGTGGCAAGTTGTGTGGCCGAGCAGGTACGTGCCAGAGACGACGAGTGTTCCTCAACAATGAAGCATCTGTAAGCCTCCATGTCGACGCCTGCCTGCTTTGAAGCCTTAGTGTTGTCTGCGTGCAATGTCGGTTGTTCCTCCTCGATAAAACAGTGGTAAGGATTCATGTCTTCATCGTCATGCTGGTCCTGGTCCGTCTCCTTCCCAGTTTGCTACGTCCCTGCACTGTGAGTGCTCTTCTGGACCATGGCTGGTTCTGCTCTGGTGTGGCCACCACCTTCAGTGCCTTGATCCTCCTCATTAGAGGTGATGGAATGGGAGCTCCCTGCAACTCTTGCTAGCGTTGTTTTGGAATGGTGTCCACCCTCAATTTCTTGCTCCTTCTCGTGAAAGGTTATGGAGATGGTGGTAGTAATGATGGGCCTATTCATGGAGGAACAAAGATGAATTGGGCAGAATTGAGAGGCAACTGTGGATTAGAAGGAATGCCACTAGGAGGCGAAGCAGGGGGCATCGGATGGAGGTGGTGAGGTTGTGAGCAGCCTCTGCCACTACGAGTGTTTGGATAGAAACCTATAGTTTGTTGAGCCGAAGAGGATGTGGTTTCAGAGGCCGGAGAATGAGGGGGGACGATTCAATCTTCCTCTACTTCCACCCCAACAACTACGCATTCGATGTCGTGTTCTTGGCATGTTGACACCAGGTGTATGAGAATTTATGTCGGGATTAGGCTCAAAGTGATGAGAAGGCTCAGTAGGATTAGCGGGCAGAGGAGGGATTAGCTATAGAGGCCGAGTGGAATATGAAATGGCAAGTCAGGCCTTGATTGAAGTGAATTCCCAAGCCTAAATCAATGCAATAAAGGATGCTGCAACACCTTCCTGTAGTAGTGCGAGAGCTAGGTGCTGCAACTGCCTGAGGGCATAGACATTGCAAGGGCAGGGGATAAGAGACAGGTGCGGTGGTATGATTATCACCAGAGGTCATCTTTGCATGAAGCCGAGGTGGGTAGTTGCAGGCTGGTTGAAGACAACGCCACCTTAAATGCCATTTATGGCTAGTGTTAATGCAATTTTTAGACTGATGTGCTGGATTACGGAGGGATGTGTGGAATGGCCACTTGCCGTCCATTTCGGTCGCCACCTTACTATCTTTGCTGGGCACCCGCATCTGGGATTCGTTTTTTTTTTAATCCATAACTCTTATTTCATTAATTTCCCTTATAGACCCATTTTAGACCTCAAAATTCCGTTATACTCCTTGAATTCGTGTAAATTTACTCTTAACCTTAAACTTGTTATCTATAAGTAATTCATGTTGAATGGAATGAAATAAAAGCAAAAAGAAAATCAATAGAACAAAATTATAAGTTTAACTTTGGTTATAAATGCACAAATCAACTTGCTTACCTAGGTTTTAGGATATTTAAATATTAAATCACGAAATCCCATGAGTTTAAAGAACGAGGTAACCATGAAATCACATGCCCTTTGATTATTGTAATCACAACTTCACTTGGACATGACTCTAAAGATATGTTCGTCCCTAGCTACGAGCATTGTGTGGTGGTAGTTGATGTATGATTGTATAGGGTAAAATTAATGGGTAGCTAATAATCATAAATTTTCTCTCATGAATTTCTACTTAAAACTGCATACATTCTTTTATCTTTTAACTAATTATTTAAAGTTTAATAAGTAAAATTTAATTTTTATATAACGTATTTTAAATAATGTAATAAATACAATTTAGAGATTTGACGAAATTTAAATATTATGAAATGATAATCAATTTTATAGGTATTACATTATTTGAGGGCAATTTTTTTTTAAGTAAATAAGTTATTTTCTTTTTCAAATATTTACATCATTTAATTTATTTATCCCATAAAAAATATTAAAAAATATTAAATTTATGCATAAAAAGTTGAATAGTTTAAAATAATATTTTAATCAAAGTTATTATTTAGTTTAATGATTAAAAAAATTCAAAAAAAATATTTATATTTAAAGCTCAAGGACAAAGTTTTTTCACCTAGATAACAACTTTTTTTTGTATATATAGGAAAAATAATATATCACAGTAGACAGAGATTTATTAAAAATCTTGTTTGATCCAATCCATCGGCTCTAAGACGCCAAAAGAACCAATTAACATGGAGAGAGCTTCTTTAGAAAGCTCGTCAACTTTGTTACTTAGGTACCCAAGTGATCTAGGTGGATATTGGAGGCCACCCACTTCTCCCACTGACTTAATGGTTCTCTGCAAATTTGGCATTTTTTCAATAGTTTTTTTAGTCCCAAACTTTTGGGGTTGTTTTGAGGTCCTCACGGATGTTTTTTGGAAATTCAAGGGGCTACAGGTCGTCATGGCATGTCATGGCCCTAGTCAAAATTTTATTCCTTAGATAGTTCTTTCCAATGAGCTATTGTGTACCCCAAATAGATATCGTATGCAAAATTTATGCCCTCGATAAGTTGGTGTACCAACTAACCACTTCGTGGTTCACAAGCCTTTTGGCCCTTCATCTTCTAGAGTTAGGATTTTAGACCAGTATGATTCTTTCTTTATAATAAACGACCATTATTTCCTCCTATTATAATAGCTTTTACAAATGTCTATTGTCACCATCTCTCTCTCTCTTTAAAGATAGCTACCATATCTTTAGCTAGTTTAAGTTCTACAGTAATTCTCTAGTTCAATTATTAATAGAAGTTAGGTTTTCACCCTATTATTGTGCTCTCTGTATCATTTCTATGTGTGTATGTGTTTCATTTCCTTTCCCACATTTCATTTCATTCCTTATGCAACCCATATCATTGTTATTGAAACACTCTGCTCCTTGTTGTTCTCAGTACATATCCCCAAGAAGGTCAAGGTACAAAGAGTTGTGTTTGAAGCTAGTTTCACTTGGGAACGATCTCTCTCACCAACCTAAACAAATTTACATGGTGGACGAAAAGATAAATAACAAATCAAGAGATCATATCAAGTTGTTTCTCGAGGAAGCATTTGCACGACAAAGGAATGAGATGATGGAAATTTTCGCCCAGATCCTTCAACAATTTCCAACAATAGTTGAGCCACCTTCAATTAGTGGTAATTTGAGATGTGTAAAACCCTTCAAGGTAAAAGATAGATTTGATATCCCCTTATTTGAAGGCCTAATAGATGCAGATGCATTGGATAAATTGTTAAATCTATGAGAGGGATATTACTTTATAAAAAAATTAAGATAATGAAAAGATCACATTTTCACTTTTGAAAGCCCTTCCCCATGTCAAATATTGGTGGGAAGGTTACTGGGAGAGATAAAATTAAGAGAAGTCTATGATATTTAAGGGTGTGCCCACTTGGGAAGCTTTTCTCAATGCCCTTAGGAAGGAATTGTACCCTGTAGGGAACTATGGTGACCAATACATGAGATGGAAAACCTTGTGATAGGAGAGAGACTAGATGTTGTTGGATTACACTAATATTTTCCATACCTTATGCTCAAAGTAGGGTATCTGATACTTTAATTCGAACGTATTTCTGAATTACCATAGTGGTCTACATAGGTACATCCAAACATAGATGGATTTCTTTGACATGTACTCATTGGGAGTTGCTTATGATATGCTATCAAAATTGAACAAAAAATAAAGCAGGAGAATAAGCAAGAGTTATGGATTGAAAATAAACTCCAAAATAAGCCTTGAAAGGGTGGATAAACTCATATAAAAAAGATAGAGCAAGAAGAGCCAACATCAAGACAACCAGGCCAAGTCACAGACACAGACGAGCAATGGAAAGTCGAAAAAAGGATACTCGAAAGTGGTGTGAGTTCCACAAAATTCCCGTGTACAACATTGATAGATTACATTCACAACAATCATTTTTAAAGGAGCTTAAATAAAATGAAACAAACTCTCAATCTAATTCTAGTTTAGAATATGATAAAGGAAAGCGGATCATTGATGTAGAACCTAGTGCTACCAATGTGATTACAGCGCTCCAATCAAAAGAGACAAAGGAGCTTGAAGAGTGGGAGCACCTCTTTCATTATGGGATGTGTGTGAAGGGAGTACCACTACATTTAATCGTTGACAATGCAATCTAGAAGAAATTGATCTTAGTGAAGGCTGTTAAGAGATTGAAGTTGTCGATAGTGCCACACCACCAACCATACATCATTGGTGGGTTGAACCATGGACGAGACATCCATGTAAACCATCAATGTCACACATCCTATGGAATCAAGCCCTTAGAAGATAAGGTAATATTATTAGGATTGGATCTTATATTATTTTTCATCCATCTTAATGCTTTCATAATGGAAATATTGGAGGACTTAGCATCCACAACCATTTTTATTGATGGGCCTCAATGTGGCAAATTAGGGTCTGAAATATTATAAAAGTAGTTTGAGGTATTTTAAATGACATAAAACTTAAGTACACCAACCCCTCATGTTATTCTACACTCAGTTACTTTTTCCATGGCATAAGAAAGACCTCAAATGGAGTTTCTATGTAAAATATATGACACCCATAATTTGACCTTGCTTTTTTGTCCACCATGATTCATGAGGATGCTAGGTCACCCTCATTATTCATGGAAAAGGGATTGGCCATATGATCACGATGAAGAAAACTCTAGAAGAGACAATATTGTAACTCTAGAGAAGAGTTGAAGGAGTGAAACTTAACCACTACTAGACTACCGAGTTGTATATGACCATGCCACTAGGAGGAAAAGGGGTTCCATACTATTCGAGCACATTTTCTTCCATAGATGAGTAGAGTAGTTGAGAGTGGATAGAAAGATAGGAAAACATAGAGTTTTTGTGTAATGTCGTACTAGCCCATGGGCCATAGGTCTCAATCCTCTATACGTGCATCCACTTCCATTAAGAGAAAGAGAGAACAAGACAACATCACCTTCCAGTTGGGTTTTCTCTTGGAAGGGTTTCTAAGATCACATGACATTGTGGCTTGTGATTTTTATTTCATTGTTCTTTATTGTCCATACTTTATGTATTACATGCATAAGTATAACAAAATAATTAAAAATTCCATAATTTAAGGAAAAGTTAACCCTCGTAGTGTATATTATATATTTTCAAATGTATTTTAGTAGTTCTATTACGAAGAACTGTCCAATGGAATATCCATGGTAGTTTACACATCGTACTATGTGATATTTCCACATTCAAAGTTTGTGATTTTATTTTAGGACAACCTTATATGTCGAAACATCATGTTGTTTATGAATATCATCTTGATAGTTCATTGTCACCCTAGGAAGCCAACTCTATAGGATACCAGAGGTAGTTCCAACTACTATAGTTTCATTGATCTAAGCAAAACGAGGTCGAAAGGTAATCTCTTACACTGCAAAGATTGTCCTCTTCATGTTTTAGTCAAAATGTGAAAGGAAGGTCATTGCAACCATGGAAACCTCAATATGGGAATTATCTACACAACATAAGCATGTGGACAAGATTGTAGAGACATACAAAGATATCTTCGCTCCAACTGTGGGGGTGCCTTTGCAGTGTCAGGTTAAACACTCAATCGACTTGATACCCATTGCTCCTTTACCTAATGGTCCAAAATATAGATTCTCTCTCTTGGAGAATGAGAAAATAAAACTTCAAATTCATGAGGTCATCTAAAAGCGCCACAATTGATCGAGCTCTTCACTTCATGGGTGTCCAATTGTGTCGGTGCAAAAGAAGGATGTTACATTGAGACTTTATATTGGTTATGGATCCTTGAACAAAATCATTATCAAGAACATATATGTGATCCTTAAATTGATAATATTCTTAATTAGATTAAGGGTACCAAGTTCTTTAGTAATATTGACCAGAATTCAGGCAGTTCTAAGTAACAAACCAGTGTATGGAAGGCAACCTTCAAATCTAGAGAAGGTCTTTCTATGTGGTTGGTCATTCCCTTTAGCTTTACTAATGCTACAACAATTTTTATTAGGATGATGGATGATATCTTATGGTTGTTCATAAACTCTTTTGTGGTTGTACATTTGGATGGCATCCTCATCTTTAGCAAAACTTGGGTAGAACATTTGCAACATTGTCAGCATGTCCAAAGCATTCTATGAAAACACCAGTTTCATGCCTATCTAAAGAAATGCTCATTTAGCAAGTAGAGAATTCAATATATGGAATACATTCTAGATGAATAAGGGGTGCATGTGGACCTAAGATCCAAGTCATTCATGATTTTTGCTAGTTGTAATGACTTTAACATAGCTTTTGAGTTTCTTGGGCCTCACTAATTTGTGGGTCACTACAGAGTGTCATAGTAGGTGTGTGTAAAGCTCGTGGACTAAGGCTCTATAGTGTTATTACTAGAGGATGAGTGCAGCTCTACACGCCTATTATATGTTTACCCAACACATCATGAAGTCAAATTTTGTGGTGGGACCTCACATTGATTAATGACTTCAACAAGTCAGCTCGACTTCTTCTTTCTTCAGGTGTGTTTCTTTTTTTCCAAAAGAAAAAAACATGAATGTCCCCTTTTTTCCCACCTCTCGTTAACCCCAATGTGAGAGATGATTCAATGGCGAACCTCCTTGTGCCCACTTTCATCAAAGCATATGATCACATATGTGTGTGGTAGTAGTTGTGTAAAGTGAAAATATTTAACAAAATTTAAATATTACGACATAATAATTAATTTTATAACTATGAAATTAATTTTATCATTGTTATAAGGATTGAAAGAACTGTATTATTGTGAGTTGCTTGACATGTTGTGCAATAATAGGTGTGTGTAAAGTGGTAATATTTTTAACATAAAATTCTTTTTATCATGTCATA